>JAPYYW010004878.1:0-14525 GCA_030522545.1 Cremastinae sp. A BG-2022a
GTTTTGTATGGTGTGGTGAATAAAGTGCAAGGCCCACGGAACATATGGAGCAACAAATTAGGGAGATTCGCATCGTTTCTGAATGAATCGCCCTTAATAGAGCTGTTTTCATTAAGAGAAAGGTAAGACAATGAAAATTGAAAATTTCATGGGTCTACGAGACCCAGTGTGACTCACCAAATTTTATGAAATTTTTTTTATCGATTTTAAGAGCCTATTTGATCGGAAATTTCCCGTAAATAACCAAAATGATAATTATTCCGGGCGGAATCCAAGAATTCATATTGAATGAGCCAAAAAATTGACTATATTGGATCAGATTTATCAATTTTTCAATATGAATTCTTGGATTGCGCCCGTAATATTTTTGTTATCTGCAGGAAATTTTGCGATCAAATTTTCTATTTTAAAAAATACATGAAGGTCATAATCAATATATAGAGCGCATTATACGAAATTGTATGAAGTATACTTTTAGAAGAATTGCAAATCATCAATTCAAACATGTTGAAACGGAAAAAACGGTCGCGCAGCGGCCGCGTTGCTGCTCGTAATCTATAATTTAAAAATTTTGTAAATATGTAATTAGTGTAATAATTGGTTTCTGTAAAACAACTTTCATGCAAAATTACCCCTCATATCTACTCAATGTAAAAACTCGAATTTTCAATCTCAAATATCCTCGTTGAAGAATCGATAAAAACGTATCCAATAAAGTATTGACGTTTCTAAAAGATGAAAAGAAACCAAGAGGGCAAATAACGGACCATCCTTTCAATATTTGGCGTAATTTTTTTTTCATTTGTGAAAACAAGTTTTCAGGAACGATATTTTTTATGCACATTTTGTAGCTAAGGATTTTTACTGCTATTTGTTCCCAGAAAAATGCATTCCTCTTTTAATTAAATTTTTTTAGTCATCTTAAATAACGTACATCGCATAGCGTGGCCTATATCAAACATTTCCCAGCGCTTTTTCGCATTATTGACTAGCTATATACACATTCTTTTCGCGCGATACATACCATCTGTATAAAAATCGATCATGCAGTGTTTGAAAATACATCAACGACATCGAATTTTTTCGACAAAAGATTGTAAGATATATTTTAACCTAGGACATTGATCCGAGTCATTGCTGATATAAATTCTTGAACTCCTGGAGAGACCTCTCCAGTATAATATCTCGATTCTATTGACCGTACCTATAAGCAATTCGCTCAGGTAGTCATTCCTAGACAGTTGTTGGTCCCATGAGAATCTTTCGGAATTGCAAACTCACCTGGATTCCAAGTTGAAATACAAGGAGAATGCGAGGAATCTCATTTTATTTCGTTCTCACAATCTATTCTACCGAATACATGCACTGAAAAAAAACCTGGAATTAAATAAATATATAATTCATTGAAATAAATTTTGTCATTGCAGACTGTGAATTATATTAATTTTGTTTATAACAAAAATCATCTTGACACAAGTCTTCTACAAGTAATGAGATTCATTTCACAAGCAAACTAAGACACACAGGACTTCGATAGAGCCTTAAACACGCGTACTTTCTTTATTTCAACGCTTGTTAGAAAAGTAATCCTGCTATAATTGTATTTTATGTCCGGCATCCATTCTCGTTTGTACTTTTTCGTACCGGTAGACTTTTACAATTTCACGTCACGTACCTGATGAAAGAAATTAATCCCGGAAGATAGCCGATATAAATTTTTACTAAAGTTTTTTGTAATGTCAGTTAAAACCCATGATCAGTCAAATTTTTGGCTAACAATGGTTTTATGTCGTATTCTTTGTGAGAGCATTTAAAATGTACCTTTGGATATTAACGTAACTATATGTTACACGCTCTTTTATTTTGGTTAGCGTTACCTTTTGAAATTTTTTTTTCCTTAAGATAGTTAGGTAGCAAAAACCGTTTATTTAAGAATAATTTTAAAAATTTGTATATTTTATATAAAAAGAAGACAAATTGAATGAAAAAAAATTAGTAATTCTACCGTTTAGTTTTTAAGGTAATTGAAGTTAAAGCTTAAGAGATTTCTCGATCAAAACGTTACAAAAAATTATATATAAAAATAACTTGAAAACGACATTTAAGAAAATTATGAAAAAAAACAAAAATGTTAGAACACACTTGTAGAAGTTATATTTAAAAAGTCAACTTGATATACTGTCTAGTTATTGAGAAAAAAATCATCTTTTTCGTGTTCTTGGTTCGAAATATAACTAAACTGATTATACATTCCTACGAAGGGGTAGATATTTTTAAAAAATGGGTACTTTTGTATATTTTCTGCGATTTTCTTTTGTAATTCATATCATTAAAGAATATTTTCTTCTAAACAGGAATCAAGAGAAACAAGTTGTTGAAATAATTTTTTTTGTTATAAATCATTTATGCAAACTTCAACATCATCCTGTAAAAGCAAGCAAACTAACTGGTTTCTTACCTCCTGAATATTTGTCCACCAATAAGCATATCGCCTTTCGTACGAAATAATAATTAAAAAATTCAGTATGAGCTAAGCATAAATGATTCATAAAAATTGCAATTTTTTGAAAAAATGAGCACTAAAATAGTACGAAGCTGCGATAAATTTTTTTTATGTTTTGCATTTCAACGATAAAACGTGCATTTTTAAGAACTTGAAGTTGTACTAGTCGAAGGAGAACTCTTTTCCCTCTCCAAAGAAATAAAAAATGAAAGTTTGAGTTATTCTCTTGCGGTGTCTATAGATATAACATATAGTATACATATAGTTAACCCTTGAGGCGTGAATCGTACCACAGAGCGTTCAGCCATCTTCAAGAAGCTTATACGAAAGAGGGCCATTTTTTCTCGGCGATTTAACGTTTTTTTTTACCGTCTTTGATCCCGTGAGGTTTTTCATTCTTAGCGAGGAAACTCATCGCAACCGTGTGACGTTTGTGAGAAAGCGGTTTCACGACTCTCATTTTCATGTATACATGCGTCGTCTCCTTGGTTTGTCATCGTCTAGCCGTGCACTCGTGCGCCCAAGGCCTCAAAACTCTCTTTTTACCTTCGGATCGATCAACGTCCCGAGGCTCTGTCTGTCTGTCTCTCCCGTTCCCCTCTTTCCAGCCCTCGTACTGAAAACCCGAATGTGTCTTATATTACACATGTGAAATGAGTATTTTGACTCTTTTCAATGAGTATACCTACTACACCCGGATAAAATACCAGATATACGTGTGTATAATATCGAATTGTTCTCTCATTTCGTGTTTCTATGAATATGTATACACTGAGAAAAAATGTTGGTTGAATCAACAAAATTTCAGTTGATTAAACTAAAATTTTGTTGAATCAACAAAATTTCAATCGATTAAACCGAAACTTTGTTGATTCAACAAAATTTCACAAAATTTTTTTTCAGTGTACTTTTACGTGTGACTGCAAGTATATAAGCTCTAAAAAACAGCACGCATACTGTAAAAAATGAGGCAAACACAATTATACAGGATGCATAGTTGTGAAGAAATAATTAATAAAAAATACCTTGAGAAAGCATATATTTATCGATGAATTACATTATAAAAGGTTTTTGTTTTTATAAACTATAGGCAAGTATTCTTTTTCAAGGTAATTTTCAACAATTATTTCTTCAACAACTATGCATCCTGTATAATTGTGCTTGTCTCGTTTTTCACAGTGCGCGTACTGTTTTTTGGAGCAATTTCACTTGTTTTTATTAAGTTTACTAGCAAGTTTTTTTTATCACGATCATTTGTATAATCGTGCTGAAGTATCGAAATAAATTAAAACGATATCAAGGGATGAAACTTTATATGCAACCTTCTAAATAAAGATCTTTAAACAATTTTTGCTTAATATTTTTACTTTTTTAGGTTACATGTAGAAATTATGATAGGGTTATATAATTTCCTGATCATAATTACTATTTATATCATACTATAATTTCTATTTATATTTGTAGCTTACATGTCATACACGATATCGAATCGTGAATGATGTTCACGTTTAATTAAAGATACAGTTGTCAAAATCTCTTTTGACATAACATCATAAGAAGTTTTGACGCTGTACCTAAATTCATAGTTTGGCTAAGAGAAAACTTCGTGCGGAAGTGGTTGCGAAAAAATAAATGATTGAAAAAAATTTCGACAAAATTATAATTTCGGCATCTGGTTCGTAATGTTGCGTACATCGTACGCCCTTGATTTATCTTTTATTGGAAAGAGAAAAAGAAATACTAGACTTTACAGAGTTTTCCCTAACCCCACAGTGAAATAAATATTAATTATTGAAAATTTGGATTGGACAAAAATCATCAAAAATCATTTGGTTTTGAGATAATAAGAGTCTCGGCCGCTCTCGGCTGTAAATGTATTTGCCTCAAGTCGCTGCCGCGACTCTTGATATTTCCATGTGGAATTTCATGATGAATTGCAGAGATTTCAAAAAAGTGACTGTAATTCCATATTATTTCAATATGTGATGTCACCATTTATTTCATATAAATTTCTTTAAAATAAATTTCAATAATTTTTTTCCTTTTCTATTGTTTAAATAAATTCCATATTATTTCAATATGACATCACTTTCGACAGTGATGTTACCATTTATTTTATATAAATTCCTTTAAAAAAAATTTCAATAATTTTTTCCTTTTCTATTGTTTAAATAAACCCAAATGTCAAAATTGCTTGAATAATTGATAATTGATATTACAGCTATCAGGAAAAAAAGATTGACAAATTCATGATAAAAATATGAATTCTGAGTTTCACCAGTTTTTTACGTTTTCTCCAATATCTCTCATTAGGGGATATCTTCGTTTTGCCAATTGTCAATAATACCGAAGAGAATTTTATTTCCGTCTTTCTATTATCGTCAAAATTTCAGTCCTGAAATCGAATATCTTGGTAAAAAATGTAATGAAAAACTTTCGACAGGATATTCGATTTCAGCACTGAAATGTTGACGTTAATAAACGAGATGAAATTCTCTTCAGTATATTATCGAGTATTATGTAGCTTTTATTATTAGTATAAAAAATCAAATGAAGAGATTAAAAAGTTGAAGTGAGGAGATACGGTAAATATTGTTTTCGCATAAGCTGATAAAAAACTTAGCGCTCAAGAAGAGAAAAGAAAAAAAAACATTTGAAAAGCAAGCTGGAATGTCCAAAATGAGTTATGCGAACGAAGGAATGCAATAAAAAAACGTCATCAATTTGCGAATAAAAAAACAACGTTAAGTATCTTCCGAGATACGAGGGCATTTTTTCATATTGTATAAAAAGGGAAAACTCAAAGCTATATATCAAGAATTTTTTTCAGCACGATTTGTTTTGGTTTTTTTTTTGCTTTTTTTAGTAACTTTGTGTAAGAGAGAAAAACAACAAAAAGTGGATAAAATTACCCCTTCGTGCGACGGGTTAGTGCACTTTATCTCGTCTCATCCATCTTCTTAGCGTTCCACTTTATCAGCTTCTACTTTCGTATATGTATAGTATGTACATCTTTCACATCTCAGGTCAACTGTCTATATCCTATCTCACCTCCTGAAACTCGGGGGTGACCAAACGAAAAATACGATTTCAAGAAATGCTATTTTCAAGTATATTTTTATATTTGAAATATTTAATATTTAATATAAATATTTAATATTCGAAATATTATTTTCAAATCCTATAATGCATAATTTATTTTATTTGCTGAAAAAGTTTTCTATTATTCATTAAAAATAAAACTCGAGAAATTTTTTGTTTCTAAATTGATTAAGTAAAGAAATATTGTATTCTAAGCTATTCATGAAATTTGATATGTGTACTTTTTTACAAGAAAATTGCAAGCAAAATTTAGATAAGTTTGTCTTAACTTTTTATAATTTTTTTTTCATGAATGAAAAAAAAATGAAGGGTCGTAAACATAATATGCTGATTACTAGGGTAGTTCAAAAGCTCAAGGAAAGTAGCGCATACGTCTTGATGTTTTTCCACAGACCTGGCACTATAATTGCTGAGGATAGGTATGCAAAGTAGCAATAGGTACGAGTGAAGAAAAAGGGAGGTTCCCGGCAAAACGATCTTTTGTCGAAAAGAAAGTCTCATTTCAAAAAGCTCGCGAAAGGAGAACTAAAATTAAAATTAAAAAAAAATGTCATACAATAATTGATTTCTCAAAATTCTCAAAATTGATTACTGAAAAACGATACCTGTATTTCAAATTTTTTATATTCAGAGAAAACAAAGTAAATCAAAAAATTTTCCGAACTGTACAAAATAAATGAAATTATAAACACGAAAAATCGTTCAAGAGTAATAATCCCTTTCGTATTTCGTCAAAATAAAAGAACGAATAATGTGCAAATTACAATCCAGAAATACAATAAAGGAAATAAACTGGAGCACACTTTGATACGATTTCTGAATGCTTTTACAATTTAAATATCGTGAGCCATCATGAATAGAAGATTATAGCAGAACAAATAGAAGAACAAAAATGCAAACAATACTACGCTTAATACCCGATAATCGGTTATTCGACATTTTTTGAAAAGCCTTTTTTGAAAGCCTACAAATGGTAAAATTATTAAAAATGTATTTTAAATATTATTAAGGTAAAGTAAAATCAAAAGTTTTTATCTCCTTACTATGTGATTTTGGAGCTTATATTTAGTAAAAAAAAGTTATTTCAGATTATATTGTTTCAAGAACAACATACTCAAAATTCAAGGTCATCCAAGGTGAACTGTACTTACTATAATGTATGAAAATTATGAAAAAAAATTTTATCAATTTTTTTTAAAAACTAAGGGAAGCTCCTTTGAATTATAATAAAGAACTATGCTAAATTGGCAATAATTTAATAAATTATATAATAAATTTTGTTCTGGTTGGGCGCCACTTTTCCGGTTAGGAAAATAATAAAGGAAATATACTCTGCTCATGTTCTCTTCATTTCTATTTTTGATACCTGAACAAATTTTCATTAAAACTGAGACAGAAGATATTCCTCTTTTATCTACTGCAGCCACGGTCCGTCGGCAGTTAGGGCTCTTGGTAGAAATTTAATAAACAATATGATAAATTTTGTTCGGGTTGGAAAATGGTAGAAAATATTTAAAAAAAAAGGTAATAATGGGATCAAAAGATTAAGGATCAAAAGATTCGAGAATAGAGTTGACGAAAATTTTAAGTACTTACATCTATTGGCAACGTAATGATTGTTTAACAATTAATTGGCAATCAATGCCTTATTCTCGCAATAAATTATTACAATACGTAAATTTAACGAATTATTTCGCTCGCTAGAAGGTCCAGCAGAAGACTCTTGCTTCTCGTCATGCTGGTCCGGAAATTTTGACAAAAGGCTAGGAGAGAGGATAACCATGACTTATCCTGCGCTCTGATAGTTTTGACGATTATTTCGTAACGCTGGAGGATTTACTTATCGATATTTTTTATTCAACAATTCGAACGACGTCAATTGGATATTTTTGAAATTTCCTGTCTCACGATAGAACTACCTTAATGAACTCAACTATACTATACTATTATCATTATTATACAAGAAATAGAATATATATAAATGGGACAAAAAACATTTCTGTAAGTATATATAGTTTTAAAAATATTTTGTACAATGAATATACATCAAAGTTTCACTTTTTTACTGCATGTGGTTGCCACACATATTTTATGCTGTCTTTCTCTTTTTCGTGGCTTCGTTCCAATTTAGTTTCTCATCTTATCCTCTTTTTCATCTTGACGTTCCTATTATAACACGCTTCTTACAGCATCTCTCGTTAAACCTAACATACATTGTGTCTGTTAAAATAATTTATTAAATATCCCAATAATAAAATTTATATTTATATTCTAAATAAAATAAAAACATTAATCATTTTTAACGAAACTATTTTCAGCATTTGAGATATTAGCTAAAATGCTTTTCGAATTTGACAGCGAGAAAGACGTCCGCCCTCTCCCTGGTGCATATTTCAGTGATAAGCAGAACCATCACCTTACAGTTTATCAACGATATTTTAAAAGGAATTAAGTATTCTAGCAGTGCCTATCAATTTGAATGATGAACTGTCAAGAGTCTTCTTTCATATTTTTCAAACTGACGCGTGATTGAAATACCTATTATCGATGTCGGATGAAAAGTTACCGATTTATCTTGTTTCCATACCGAGGTATCTCGTAAGGTTTTGACCGCGGAATTAAACCATGCGGAATGTGACGCGTGGAAAAAAAATGAGAAAAAAAATAGGAAAAAAGCGTGAATCGGAAAATGACACAAATAAATGGATCAGCTCTGACAAACTCTCACAATCGTGTGCAAAGTCACGAAGCACGTATATATGGCAGGAGTGTGAGGGCTGGAGGGAGAATATGGAGCTCACAGGAACAAATCAGACATTGAAACTACCTTGTCATCCCGCTGTCTTCATCGTAGAGATATTTCATTTTTGCGGTGTCTGCACATACGAATATATGTTTTATGTATACGATATATGTATGTTTATATGAATGTTAAAATGTATGCAGTTCGTTTCTGGTTCCTCTCTTGTATTTTTGTTTTTCCATCGCGTCAGCATGAATCGATATCTCCATCACATTTGCAGAAAACAATCATAAAATTCAATCAATATTCGTATTCATAAACTCACTATTGAATCTTAAATAGCAATTAAATAAAAATAAACTAGTGTTTTAAAAAGTTACTTGTGGAGAACAAGTTAATACAAGCCAATACTTTGCTTCGAAACAAAATGAGTTTTCGATGAAAATGGGGAAAAAGAAGGAAAATTCGAACCGAAAATAAATATCGAAACTGAACCGAAGATAAGAATCCATGATAAAATCTGAAAGAGAGAAACGAGTATATTTGTAGTTAGTGAAACAAAGGAAAGAAGTGTATAATGATTCGACCAATCAAATGCAAAGTTCTTGCTCAGGAGGAGCTTTATTTTCTCCAATTGTGCTATATTGCGAGTACGTTCCAACGATATTTATTCAAGGAAGAGCGAAAATAAAGATAATAAAAGGAGAGCTGGATAAAGCTAAAATGGATCGCTCGAATGAAGAAAATCCCACGTAGGAATATAATGGCTCCGGACTAATCAGGGAAGGGAAGGATCGAGGAGCGAACCTTATCCACGAGGAAAAAAAAATGTGAAGATAAGAAGAAAAATTTTCACTGAATAAATACTGACATTTGTCACTCTATTTACCATCTGCATTTCCTAATTTATATATAATTTACTCTGACGTCTTTGAAAAAATGCGATCCTATAAACAGATGCGAAAATTTCATGGAATATTTTCCTTAAGCCCGCTATTTTAGTGACGTGTTTCAACGTTGGCAGGTCCCGTAGAATATCTACTGAATAAAATCACACCATTTCAACGTGTATTTTCTTTAGGCGTTGAAATAAGATAAGAAGTCAATTTATCATTACACTTTGATATGTAGTAAACATTTTGAAAGATGACAAAATCTTTAGAACATGGTTTAATGGATGATTCAAGATATATGAAAAAATATATACAGACAATTATTTTATTAACCATATTTTTTATTTTTTTTTTAATTTGAGGGCTTAGTTTTTTTTAATGAAAAATTGTTAAAGTCAAATATTTTTATAGATTATGTACACATAAAGACTGCTAAAGGGAATTTAAATCATCCCATTTTTACATCGTACACATCTAAATGATCTATATAAAAAAAGACATGATACCTTTAATCGATATTCATCGGAATAGAGCACATTAACTTTTACCTAATTTCTACTTATTAAAAAAAAATTCAATGTGCGCTGCTTCAGAATTAATGACGTTGATGTTAAAATCGTTGATTTTATCTTGCAAACATTTTCAGAAATCACCTATTATGAAGTCAATTTCGTCGAGGACACGAAAAGATATCGCCACTCAAAATTTCGAGATCTTCCTATTTTTAATTCTCGAAAAATCAGGCTGAAGGTTCTCGAACACGCTAAATTTTCTCAGCTCATGTGAAAAAAATTTGTTACACAATTTTCTATTATTTATATCAAATATACCTGGACGAATATACCTGAATATTTCGGGGATAAAAATAGGGAGAGAAATTCGTCGAGCGTAACGAGAAAAAAGTTTCAAATTTTCATTAATCCCTCAGTCATTATTTCCATGGTGTTCGGTCGAGGTCGAGTAAAAAACCGAACAAGGTCTTGATTATTTGGATTTTCGACCGAATTTGGAATCAGTAGGCCGGTATTAAGTGTCGGCGTAAGACGTATCGGGTTTTGCAGGGTAGTTCGCTACTGAAAAACATTTCGTAGAAATTCAACGAGTTCAATCATGTGTCAGTTCCAGTGTAATTTTCAATTAATACGAAAAGTGAATAGTGTTTAGTGTTTCTAATTTATAATATCGTTTCAAAATACTTTTAAAAAAATGTAAGTGCGGATATGTATTCTGTATTAAAAAAGAGATGGGACCTCTAATTAATTAATCGGAATAGAGCACATTATGCGAATAAGTTGTATGAAGTATATGCGCTTAGAAGAACAATAATATATATATTCAAACATGTCAAAAAAAGTGTTGTCGTTCGTATCATAAAAAATTGGAAGGTCATAGAGTAGACCTAATAATGACACAAAAAGATTTAAACGCTGTACTGATATTGTCTACACTGAGCTTTTTATTACAGAATGTTATCACTTACTTTGTAAAAATCATCAATATAGTTTTTAGTGTTATATTACTCTCGAGTCATTGACGAAAAAATATTTACTTTCTTGTTCTTAATATTTTATAAAAATAATGCGGTTTAAGAAATCCATATGTGTTACAAATAAATAATAATAGTATCAATAGTATTCATTTTAATGCAAATAAAAATCGAAACTATGTGTATTTTTTATTTAATAAATTATTTGACTGCAAAAAATTATTATGTACAACCCCATACTTTAAATTTATAAAAATTTAACTTTCACTACTTGTTATAAATATTAGTATATAATTACGTATTCGATAATGACATTTAAAGTAGTTTGATAGGTAAGTGGTGTTTCAAGTGATTTTTGTCGACAATTTTTTGTGACGTTCCGATGGGTAAATCGCTAAACTCAAAGTTCAAATATCTTAAAAACCTAAACAGTATAGTAATACTCAATTCTTTCTTCATTCGATTTATTTTATTTTTCTAAAAAACATACAAATTTTAAAAAATATTCTTAATTAAATACTTTTTACTATCGAACTATACTGTAACACGTATTTTGATGGTGAAATTGCTAAACTCAAACTTTAAATATCTCAGAAACTAAACGCTAAAATAACTCAACTCTTTATTCATTCGATTTGTTTTCATTATCTACAAAACATAATTTTTTCAAATTTTTCTTAAATAAACGGTTTTTGCTGTCGAACGACCTTAAAACATTTATTTCCCGAGTTATTTATTTTTCAATTTTCTAAACCAAAAGTAGAATGCATAGAAGGAGATATAATATGCAGTAAATGAGGATATATCGTGTGTATTGTCAAAAGGAGAGAGAGAAAGAGAAGGAGAGAGAGAGAGACATCATTTATTTATTCCATTTCTTCCATAGACCGGAATCATTAATTGGACCTCGCATGATGAGATTCAGGATGGAAATATGCACTCCGTAGGCATTGTTCGCGAGTACAGCTGTATATAGTGGCGTCGTCAATGATGCGATGCATTCTCGATCAGAACAGGAATTCAGGAGTAACGTTATATGTTTATGAATATGTATACCCTGCATACGCATATCAGTTGTGTTTGCTGTGATTGCACGTCCTTTTGCGTGTCGCGAAATGATGTAGTCTGCGAACTCGTTCGTTGCGCGGATGAGAAATTCCAGCCCCAGATCCGCGTCCCAAATAAACGATGAGGAACAAGAACGTGCGTGTGTTCCATCGTTGCTTCTTTCCTCGTATGCGAAGCTGTACGTGAATGGGGATGAAATTGGGAAGAGCCTCGAAGCGAACGGTTCGCTGGTAAGAGATCGTTACCGAGTCACGCTGATGTGGATACGCGGAACAGCTAACAGCGACAATAGACGAATCTCTACAATAACATGCAACTTGCCACAGACGTTTCGATTTTTAAATGAGACACCGGTACTATACATTTTTTGTAACGTTACAATGCCTTCTGTCATAAACACATAAATTAAAAGGTCATTTTTTTTATGCACACGAGCAGCAGCGCGACCGCTTTTTCCTTTTCAACATTTTTTGATTGATATTTTGCAATTCTTGTAGACGCATATTTCGTGTAATCTCGCATAATACGTTATATTTCGATAAATTGATTATGAGGTTCATGTCTTCTTTAAAAATAGAATATTTGATCGCAGAATTTCCTGTAGATGATAAAAATGTTACTTATACGGGGCGCAATTCAATAATTAATATTGAAAAACTGAAAAAAATCTGATCCAAAAGTCAATTTTTTGGCACATTCAATATGAATTCTTGGATTTCGCCTCGAATAATTATCTTTTTCGATATCTATGGGAAATTTTCGATCGAATAGGCTCTTAAAATCGAAACAAATTTTTTTAAGAAATTCAGCGAGTCACACTGGGTCTCGTAGACCCGTG
This sequence comes from Cremastinae sp. A BG-2022a, assembly GCA_030522545.1. Classification (NCBI taxonomy): domain Eukaryota; kingdom Metazoa; phylum Arthropoda; class Insecta; order Hymenoptera; family Ichneumonidae; species Cremastinae sp. A BG-2022a. The sequence continues at coordinate 12,634 of JAPYYW010004878.1, forward strand.
AAAATTTCAATTTGCGATGTCTTACCTTTTGACGAAATCAGCTTGTCAGCTTGGGTGATTCATGGAGACGATGCGAATCTTTCTAATTTTCTGCTTAATATGTTCCGTGGGCCTCGCACTTCACTTCACTACCACACCACACAAAACTTAATATTTTTGTATTTTTTTAAAATCAAGTTAAAAAACGGACCAACGAATATAATATATGTGCAAATGAAAATATATAGGACTAATAATTTAGAATGAAAAAACTAATTATTAAATTGTTAAATTGTAATTAATTAATGGAACTAATTAATTAATTAATGTAACTAATTATTAAATTGTTTAATTATTAAATTGTACATTAAATTGTATGAGGTTTCACTACGTAGAACTCGAGATATTTATTGTCAAAAATCATTATATTTTCTGCAGTCTCCCATAATAAGAGCACGTGTTAAATATTGCAATTTTCAACTCTAAATATCTTGTCTTCTGGCTAGTGGAACTTTTTAAAATATAGCACAGCTCTTTAAAGTGTATTAAAGAAATTCCCTTTAGTTTTTTAAAATATCCTAGATTTTGGTGTTTCTTATTTTCATACATACGTAACAGGTACAGGTCACTTTGGATAAACTTCAATTTTGAGTATGTTGTTCTTGAAACAATTTGCAACAACTTTTCTTAATAATCTTAAGCTCAAAAACCACATGGTATCGAGATAAATTGAGATCAAAAAGGTTTGATTTGACTATATACCGATAGAACTACCTTAACATAGAAACATTTAATATAAACTTTTCATTTCATCGATATCAGTTCCAAAAAAGATCTACAAAATACGAAATATTAGGCGAATACATAGTCTTCAGAATTATTAAGTCTTCAGAAGGAGGAAATCGATTATCTTTAAACTATTTTCTTTAACAAATTTTTTTCCTATAATATATTAAATATTTTTGGATCGATTATTTATTAAAGATGTATACTGAAACTACAAAATACTGTATATTTTAATCATTTTACATTATAACATTTTTGTTTACTTCGTAGACGAACCTTATGTTTTCTTGAAAGGAGTGGCTTGTAGAAGGTCGTCCTGGTTCGCATCATAAACTCACACACATTTAGAGAGATTAAGAAAATTAATGTTTTCAAAAATTTGCAAAGTTATATACCTGGGAGTAATTTTATTTTCTGCGGACTTCCCGGATTTTCTTCAAATCTTTTTATTAGCTCGTTTCGTTAATCCGGAAAGGTCGGTTTCTTTCGCATCTTCATTTTTACTCATTTATGGTCAAGGGTTTTTCCCCTCGAAGACAAAGCGGATGTTAAAAGAAGAATGGACGGCCCCTCACCACTCTACAACTATAGGAAAACAAGAACTCTTCCATTTCCTCAAAATTAGTCAGTCGAAAACTATAATAATGTAAATAAAAAACATTTGTAGTACATTCATACTTCTGTTGGCCCATACTGCAATCGTTCATTTCATGAATCATTAGTGAATGGTGAAACTATCCTTGCAGTAGTTCTATCATTAAATCGTTTTCTTATAATTTTGTTGAAAATTTGCAGAAACCTACTTTGATATAATGTAAAATTGTATATTTAATTTTAAGAGGTTTCACTAGAAGTACAACTCGAAAGATTTATCGACAAAAATTACTATTTTCTGCAGTCTTCTATAAGAGCACGTGTTAAATATTGTCATTTTCAATCTTAAATATCTTGAAATCGTGTTAAAATTTTGCACATCTCTTTATTGTACTTGAAAGAAGCTTCCTTTAGTTTTTTAAAAGAATCCTAAAATTATGAATTTGTAAATTTTCATACGTACGTAGCAAGTACAAGTTACCTTGGATGACCTTGAATTTTGAGTATGTTGTTCTTGAAACAATTTGCAACAA
>JAPYYW010004879.1:0-14566 GCA_030522545.1 Cremastinae sp. A BG-2022a
CAACTTCTACGTGGTGAAGCTTTCTAAAATTTTGCACACATTTTTATACAATATCAAAGAAACTTTGTTTAGTTTTTTTCTTAAGTGAGTATTTTTTTTAAATTTTGTTAATTACATAACAAGCACACGTCGCCTTGGATGACCTTGTATTTCGAGTATGTTGTTCTTTAGCCAGTTTACAACAACTTTTCTTAATGAACTTTTACTCGCAAACCACTTTGTCCATGAGAAAAACTGAGTCGAAAATTTGTCGTTTCACGGCCATGACCATATCACCTTAAACCAACATTACTAACATGTATATTGCAACAAAAAATATTTGTGAATGGTGAATTTTGACAACTTTGTCCCAAGTGTGCATCAATCCAAGTCATAAATGTTCCAATCGATCGATCGATCAATTAATCTCTCTCTCTCTCTCTCTCTCTCTCGATTTTTCTCCTTTTTTTACCATTAAAAAGTATACGTCCTGAATTAATGTGGGAGATGCGTACGGAGATGAGGAAGAATGAAGCGAGTTCAGTGTGCGAGCCGAGAGACGAGAGGGGGGAAAAGTGTTCTCGTGACCTCTCGATCAACTGACAGTCCGCCTCGCCATTCCGCACGGTGACACGTATATATAGTATACGAGTACGTACGTAGATATTGTTTCTAATGGATCTAGATGAGACATTTATTGGAGAAAAGGTGGCCAGGTCACTTCTCGCGTCGATCTTTGCGTCTTTCAGCCTGATAATATCGATACCGATCCAAATATTTATTTTATTATCATCATCATTATGATTATTGTAAGTATTATCATGATTATTGTAATTATTATCATGACTATATTGTTATTATATATTGTCATGATTATTGTCATTGTGCTTATCATTATGATGATTATTATTATTATTATAAATTTGTTTTTTCTTGCATCGCTCTTTCGACCAAGCTCTACGTTTTTTTATCTCCGATTCCTCGGGTGCATTTTCGAGACGATCGTCTCTCGATAAAAGACGAATTTAAGGATGTTCGGGACAGACAATCGCCCAGCAAACAATAAATTCTTAATGTTAAATTCGTAAAGTTCAGTCTCTGACTTTTGCTAAAAAGTTGCCAATTTTTTGAGGCTTCGTTTGTCTATCTATTAGCAATTTGGGTAAATTTTAAGAATGATTTAAACATTTTATATTGTTTAAACAATTAAATTCAAAAAAAAATTTAGTAAAATTTTTAGTGGTTGCTGTCTATACAAAATGAACACTACTACGAGTATATTTAAAAAAATTCACAAGAATCTTATATTTTTTAATTTGTATTCAGAGCAAATTTACAAATTCTCCATAAAGAGGCAATGTTTAATCTTAACAACTTTAGTAAAACGATTTGAAATTTGGCACAATATTTTTTCATATGCTTAAGAACAAAAAATATCAAAAATTAATCAAATTCTCATGTTTTTAAAAATATTGCTCATATATTATATCCTTAAGGTAGGAATTACGTGACAGTCTATTAAAAAGTTTGGCTGCACGTATTAAATAAATGTAAAAACATCACTTGAATTATTTTGAGAAGGAATTTTTCCAAAATTTATGCTGATCGTCTTAGACATCATATTAACATGTGTGCAAATAAATTTAAAGAAGCTTTAGCATGTGGTTATTCAGATATTTATTTTTAAAAATTGTCCCTTTTAACATGGGCTCTTATGACTGAAAAATGTGACGACTTTTAACAATTAATATCTTGAATACTATAGATGGTGAAAGTTCATAAAATTTAGAATACATTTCGACATTACCTCAAAGAAGATTTGTGCAAATTTTTAAAAAATTATGTTTCAAACGATTTCGCGCGACTCCTATACATTAAGGATGTATGGGACAGATAATCCTGGTGAAAAATAAAAATTTATAACATTAAATTCGTAAAGCCTAGACTCTGATTTTTTGCTAAAATATTGCAATTTATTGATTTTTAGTTTGACTATCTACTGTCAACATAATCATATTTAACAGTATTTGATACATTTTTTATCGTTTGAACAATTAAATTTTTAAAAAACTTAGTAAAGCTTTTTAAAAAATTGTCTGCACAAAATAAACACTACTATAAATATATTTAAAAAATTCATAACATTCTCATATTTTTAATTTTGTCTTCAGTATAAATTTACGAATTTTCCATAAGAAGCAATGTTAAATTTCAGCAACTTTGGAGTATTGATAACTCCAAAACCTTTGAGTAAAACGATTTCAAATTGGCATACAAAATGTTTTTTTTTAATGCTTACGAACAAAGTACCAAAAATTTATAAAATTTCTATATTTTTTAAAATATCGCTCATACAACCTAAACGTCTAAAATATACTTTTTGTTGCGATCGTCTGTCCCATACCCTATCTTGAAAACTGATGAAACGAAAATGCAGCATAGGTGCAGATATATTTTCTGTATCGTTTAAGTTAAAAAATGGAAAATAAACGAGGAATCGTTACAAAGTCCAGATTAGATAACAACGTGTTTCTTTTTATTTCTGACAAATTTATTTTTGATAAAAAAAATGATGAAAAAATAGATTCTCAGAAGTGAAACGAGAGCCATGTACGTATGTGCGTGTGCGTATAAAATTACGCAATATATTCGAAGGAGCGACGTTCAATCGCGATAGGAGATTGACAGATCGTTTTTCCGTCACTCAATTCTGAGGGCATTCAATAAGTATACAGTGCAAACATTTATCGCGCGTCGCGGAACGACAGCACGGTCCGTCCGCTCGCTCTCGCTGCACCGACGCGTTACGCAACGCTCGTGCGCACCTGCGATATCCGCGCGATCGGAGCACGCGACTCGCGAGAATAGAACGGAAAGTCGAGAGCCGGATAACTTCCTAAATGTCGTGAATCACACCGGACGACGGAGCGACGCAAACGCGAGTCTTGACGCTCGAGAAGCTCAAAAAAATAAAACAAAAGATAATATAAATCGTATAAGATTTACGTGTATGACTCTTACACGACTCGAAGAAACAACTGAACAAAAAGGATTTAGAGATTAAGGATGTATGGGACAGAGAATCCCAGGAAAAAAGTAAATTTTCTTGATAGGGGTGTGCGAATATCGTTCAAATCGAAATTCTAATCGAATTATTCGAAATTTTTCGCGAATTACCGAATTATCAATGGATTTTTGATTGTTTTTCATTCAAAGTTCATTACATCATGCATCAAAATATTACATTTTTGAATAATATACTTTTTTATTTAAAACAATAAAAATAAATTACCGATTCAGTATCGTATTTATTATTTTTGAACAAATATTTGTAGAAAATTTTTCAACATTGTATTTTTGATAATACTGTATTTGCTACAATATTATTCATGTTGTTTCATTCTCATTAAAAATGAGTTTAAATAAAATGTATATTATTTGTAAATTTTATATTTTAATGCCGAACTCAACAAATCCTGAATTCAAAACACTCAATAATTCACGAATAATTCGAACAATTAACTAATTTTCGAGTTATTTGAATTTTTTTCGAATTATTCGTTTCGAATATTAATATTCGATTCAAAACGAATAATTCGAATAGATCGAATTCTTGACGTTAAATTTGTAAAATGCAAACTCTGGCTTTTGCTAAAAAATTGCCAATTTTTTGAGCCTTAGTTCGACCATCAATTAGCAACTTGAGAATATTTTAACGATAATTTGAACATATTTTATTGTTTGACTAATTAAATTGAAGAATGTTAGTAAAACGTATTGAAATTACTATCTATACAAAATGAACACCATTACAAATATTTTTTCAAAAATTCACAAGAATCTCATATTTTTTAATTTATATTCAGTGAAAATTTACGAATTCTCCACAAGAAAGCAATGTTAAGTCTCAGCAAATTTGGAGTTTGATAACTCTTAAGGTATGGAGTCGCATAAAATCGTTTGAGATAGAATTTCTTAAAAATTTGCACAAATCGTCTTTGAGGTAATGTCGAAATGTATGCCAAATTTTATGAAGCTTCACCATCTAGTAATCGAAATATTAATTGTTGAAAGTCGTTGCATTTTTCAATCTCTCATAAGAGCCCATGTTAAAAGTGATAATTTTTTTTAAATAGATATCTTGATAATCACATGGTGAAGCTACTTTAAATTTTGCACATATGTTAATATGTTTTTTAATAATCCTAAGATTTTGATTTACCTAATTTTCATACATACGTAACAAGTACAGGTTCCCTTGAATGATCTTAAAATGAATTTTAAAATTAATTTTACGTATGTTGTTCTTGAAACAATTTGCAACAACTTTTTTTAATGAACTGAAGCTCAAAAACCACATGGTATGAAAATAAATTGAGATAATTTTTATCTTATTTTTTTTCCGTACCTTGTGGTTTTACAGCTTAAGTTTATTAGAAAAAATTGTTATTAATTTATTCAACAACATGGTTAAAATTCATGGTGACCCATACTTGATACGTATGTATACAAAAAATTAGGGAAAAAAATTTTTTCGGATTTTTTTTAAAACTAATTGAAGCTTCTTTAAAATACTATAAAAAGTTGTACCAAATTTCAAGAATTTCTACTTCTAAGAAGTCAAGATATTTACAGTTGAATGTTGCAATATTTTACACGTACTCTTATGGGAGAGTAAAAAAATTGTGATTTTCGATAACGAATATCTCGAATTCTATGCATAGAGAAACTTCTTAAAATGTAATCAAGGCATAAAATATAGTTTATGCAAAATTTTAACAAACTCCTTAAAAAATCATTTCGTGGATGTACCATCTTAAACTGTTCAGTAAAACAATTTTTAATTTGGTCCAACATTTTTTCACATGATTAAGAACAAAATATAAAAAATCAATCAAATTCTCATATTTTAAAAAATATCGCTCATACATCCTTAAAACGTGCTGTATAATAATGAATCTTTTGATTAATGTTGCACGTAATAAAATCATTAAGTCCACAAAGAGAGCAAAGGTCTACGAAGTAGCGTTCGGAGCGAGAGTTTGCCAAAAAGAGGCGTGCAGTGAGCGAGACAGTTTCAGAGTGTTGAGTTACGATGAAAAAGGATATCGAAGGGGTAGAACGTAATGAAAGGCAGGAAAAGGAGAGAGAGGAGGAGAAATCCGAGGAAGAGCCAAGCCAAACGTGAGCCAAACGGCTGAAAAGATATAAGGGTAGTAAGGGGAGTAAATTAATGAACTCGCGAGTTAGAAATCGTGGCAACGTGACCCGGTGCCAAGTGACACCTGTTAAAATGAATTCGCCCTCTCTGGGTCGAGTGTGCATAATGCACGTGCGGTTTTGCATCAAAAAATGAACAGAAAAGAAAGAGGGAATTAATTTCGTCTTCTCTTTTTTTTCTTTCTTTCTATCTCGGATTCGGACTCATTCCAAAAATTCGACGAATATCGAGAAAAAAATCTTTTTGTCGTCTGCTCGTAAACTTTCGGTGATAACGCTTTATCCTGTTAGTCCTATTTTCCTCACCAACTGCCCAATTTTATCGTCAGCGACATTTTTTTTGGATAATTTATCGGTATAATAAAATCGTATATAATTCGTGTCTGTATACGAAACAAAAAAAATTAAATTGGCAAAATTTTGTCATTTAAAAAATGGTATACAACAATGAGTACCTGAATATTTTTGCCTCATTTTTTCAGAATACCTTCAACTTATCTAGAGATTTTTTCAACATTTACAGAGGGTGTTTTTATTTGTTTTGTAGAAAAATTTTTTAGAATTTTGCTAGAAAAAAATATTTTTTCAACTTTTAAACAAAGTGAAGTTAAGAAAATATTTAGTTTTATAATTTTAAGCAATGAAAAAATTATTATATAATTTATTTATATCGTATCATTAGTAATTATTAGCGAATCCCTAATTGCTAATATCTCCTTGACACATATGTTTTATAGAAATCGTATAATAATCATCATGATAGTTTTCTGATATCGTAAAATTTCGTTTTTTGCATTTATTTTTCTTTTGGCTATTATCTACTTCATTACGTCAATTTTTATGTTTATTTCATTCATATATTGTCTTTTAACATATTTTTTCTCATATTTGGATACACTTTATTTGATGTGCAATCTTTATTCTTTACTTTCACTAGGTTCCTCCATTGTCATTATTATTATTTGGTGGTTATTATCTCCGTTATTCAATCAGAAATGGCTTTCCATTGAAAGTGGCGTTGCATCATTCTCATAATAGTTTCAAGAATAAGTTCATAGAAAATGGTCTAAATGCACAGCGTTACTCTACGTTATTATGCTTTGAAAATAATTTTTTTAGAAATAAAAAAATAAACAAATAATAACCTTCTGAAATTTGGTGCACATAACACTAAGGAAAATTTATGCAAATTTTTACAAATACTATCGACGCTCATTTTACAGATCAAGCACCAAGGTAGTTCTACTGTCGTTCTATGGTAATAATGTTTTTCTATAGAATTTCTTAAAAATTTGCACAAATATTCTGTAAAATGGTGCTCAAGTGTGTATTAAATTTTGAAAGATTTCATTATCTAGAAATCAAGATATTTATTGTTGAATATCGTAAATTTTTGTAACTCTTTAAATAACTTGTGTTAAAAATAACAATTTTCAATATGAAATATCCTGACTTCTAAGTGGTTAATCTTTCTAAAATTTAGTATCAATCTTCATACGACATCAAAGAAGATTCATCGAATTTTTTAAAAAAATCTATAGAAAAAAATTTTATCTGATTATTTTATCTTTAGTTTATACAGGAAGATGGATATATATAGATTTTTTAATTCTATACTAGGGTAAAGACCCATAGGCATAACACATTTTCCAAATCTCCGATAAGAGCTCGTCTTAAAAGTGGAAATTTTTAAAGATAAATAATATCTCGATAACCACATGGTGAAGCCTCATTAAATTTAGCACACAGGTTAATATGATGTCAAAGAAGATCAGTAGAAATTTTGAAAAAATTCTGTCTCAAAAACCTTAAGTGATGATTTTACATTTAGTTAACACGTATATATAACCAAACCTTTGCATAGCCTGTCACGCGACTCCTACCTTAAAGGTAGCCCTATAGTTTTATCGATTATTTAGGATTTTGGTGAAAATTGGTACAATCATTTTTTGATATGTTACGCATATTCTTATCAAATTTTAAGAGGTTTAACTGCGTAGAAATTGAGATATTTAGTGTAAAAATCCCAATTTTCAGTGCTCTTCCATAAGAGCGCGTATTAAATATTGCCATTTTCAATTTTAAATATCTTGAAATCTAGATGGTGAACCTTCTTAAAATTTAGCACATCTCTTTATTGTACTTGAAAGAAGCTTCCTTTAGTTTTTTAAAAAAATTCTAAGATAATGAATTTTTAAATTTTCATACGTACATAGCAAGTACAAGTCACCTTGGGTAACCTTAAATTTTGAGTATGTTATTCTTGAGACAATTTGCAACAAATTTTCTTAATATACTTAAGCTCAAAAACCACATGGTATGGAGATAAATATTTTTTATTTGACTGTGTATCTATGGAACTACCTTAAGGTAGTTCTATCATTTTCATTTTATCATTTTATCATTTTCTGAGGAATCCATTGAAAATTTGCACAAACATTTTTTGATATGACATGCATATGCATATGTATCCAATTTAAAGAGGATTCCCAACGTAGAAATCGAGATATTTATTGTTTAAAATTCCAATTTTTGGTGTACTCTCCCATAAGAGCCTGTGTTAAATATTGATATATTCAATCCTATATGTCTTCAATTCTAGATGGTGATAAGTCTTCTTAAAATTTAGCATAGCTCTTTATTATACTTCAAAGAAACTTCCCTTAGTTTTAAAAAAAATTCGTAAGATTTTTAAAAATAATTTTCATACGTATATAGCAAGTACACGTCACCTTGGATGACCTAGAATTTTGAGTATGTTGTTCTTTAAAGAATCTGCAACAACTTTTCTTAATTGACTTAAGCTAAAAAACCACATGGTATGGAGATAAATCGAGATAAAAACTTTTGATTTGACTGTACCGATAGAACTACCTTAAATAGAAACAATTAGACGAATTAACCTTTTTTTTTAGATATACAGCAATGGCAAGAATTTTCTAAATTCGCTATTACTCCTGGTGTTTATTGTAGAAGAATGTAGGAGATTGAGACAAAGAATAAAAATGATAATGGCGAGCGGTATAACAGGAAAAACAAGTGTATACTCAAGAATGACGTGCGAAAGAGTGTAGGGAATGCTGCACGATGAGTGTCCGTGGCTGCGCGTTGAAAGAACGGTTAAGGAAGTGTCTGGATCATTAGTGCAGCCTAGTCAAGTCTGCGATGCAAATTATTTTTTCCGCAATTATTTTTCTTCTGCCGGAGGCTCCTTTCAACCTTTTGTGTCTTTCCATTCGCGTCTCGTGCGTCACGTCGACATCAATGACGTCGCGAGAATCTCGCAGATTGGGCACGAACTTTCGGTCGATTGTTTTTTATTTATTTTTTTTCAAGTTCAAATTCCTCGTCGATTACGAGCAATTGGACGATGAAAAAAAAAAGAATTGTTAAATAGAATTAAATGTACAATTAAAAAAAAATTATCTCACTTCCAGTGCTCGACTATTTAAAAAAAAAACAAACTTGGATTTTTTTTCGAAAAAATATAGTATTCGTTATTTCTAATAAAATTTTGAAAAATTTTTATTTTTAATTGTGAAACACATTGGCAGAAACTGATTGTATTTTTATTTCTTCAAATGTATAAACATTCCAGGGATAACTTTTTTGATCGATTAGATAAAAAAAAATTCTTCATTTTTACAAAACAAAAATGTTTCATTTTCATTCGATATTTTTGTCGGGCTGACTTATTAATAACCGTATTGATTACTCGAAGTAGTTAAAATTTTTCCTTATCTTTTTTGTTCTTTACTACCATACTGTACATCAGCGTTCATCAGGTTAGGTCATCAGGTCTTATATACGAATAATAATGATTTAAAAATAAATTAAAAATTTGTTAAAGATAGAAAAAAAAGTTAAAATTAAAAATTTTTTTTAATTCCAGTAATAATAGTGAATATAATGCAAAAATAAGGTTTCTCTAGTTAAGTATACTTCTTTTCATGGTGAACAAGAGTATATTTTTTAAGACCAATTAAAGTGTCCATGACGAGATCGAGTCTGAATAAGTTTAAATGGTTCATTCGTCCTTATCTGTTTCGACCTAATCTCGATGTTTCCATATATGTAGTATTGCCATATAGCGGAAGAGTCCATTAAAAGGTGTTTCTACAGCAACAATCCGATCAAAAGTTTCTTTCACATGTAAACGAAAGGAAAATTATCAATTTAAAGTCTTAATTATAAATTTTTATTTAAATAACAGATAAACCTTTAATATTGTGTGAAAATTGATACACAATTTGAGGAAATTTTGACAATTTAAAAATTGTATTATTTCCTGTTAAAAATCCCAATTTTTAATATCGGCTCTTATAAAAAGTTGCAAAAAGTTACGACTTTCGAATAAGAATAATTTCGATTTATGGACAGTACAACTTTTTCACATTTTGCACATTCTTGGCACCATGCTAAGGTTTTTAATTTAGTCAATACAATAACTACTTGAAAATAAAAATTAAAAAGACCGACAATCAAAAAAAGTTTGACTTTCATTAATTTTATTATGTACGAAATTCACTTTTATGAATGCTCTTCAAAAGAATAATGTTTTAAATTTATTTATACTTATAAAAATTTTATATAGTTTTGAACGAATACGAAAGAACAAGCTAAACATCGTGAATTTCAGGAGACTTCGCCGTATGGAATGCAAGATAATTAATGTTGAAAACTGTAATTTTAACACGTGCTTTTATGGAGAGTTTACAGAAAAGTGTGATATTTATTATAAAAAATCTCTTAACGACGTTAAGGTAGTTCTATCATAAAATCGTTTTCTTGGGATTTTGTTGAAAATTTGCAAAAACCTTCTTTGATATAAGGTGCAATTTTATATTAAATTTTAAGAGGTTTCACTACGTAGAACTCGAGATATTTATTGTCAAAAATCAGCACAGCTCTTTATTGCACTTCAAAGAAGCTTTCTCAAGTTTTTTTAAAAATCCTAAGATTATGATTTTTTAAATTTTCATACACATGTAAAAAGTGCAGATCATCTTGGATGACCTTGAATTTTGAGTATGTTGTTCTTGAAACAATTTGCAACAACTTTTCTTAATAAACTTAAGCTCAAAAACCACATAGCATGGAGATAAATTGAGATAAAAACTTTTGATTTGACTGTACTTATAGAACTACCTTAATTGTCGCATATTTGCGATTTTTTTTTTAACAGTCTTATAGCAATAAGAAAAGTTTCTGGCAAATTGGCGAAAAGGAAAAAAAGAACTCATAAAAAAATTCTGTAGGTTTCCAGAATTATAGTCCTGTAAAACTCGAGAATTATTATGTGAATTGTCAATAACTTATCTTGAAATAGTTAAGTCTGCCATGATTATATAAGGTGATTAGTGATACCGTGATTCTAATGGGCTAGTACGAATCGAATGAGACCGAGAAGATAAGAGAGCAGTAGCTCGGAATGTGATAAAAGTTATCGTCAAATGCTTGGAGAATTTCACAATTATTGTTTGAAGAACAAGGGAAAGCTCTGAGTAACGTTCGATCGTATCTCACGATCTAAAACTCTGATGGTCAACCACAGGACCAAATGAACAATATCCTCTCTGATATATCGAGGAGCTCAATATTGACCCTCTATATCAGTCATATAGTTTGACAACTCTGTTAAAAGTTGGTATCTTTTCTGGCCTGTTTTGTGAGAAGTAAGTTAGGCTTTTCTGTCCTCCGAAATTAGATACTTTCCAAACGAATATGTCATTCATTGACGTTAAACAACCTATTTCAAGCATAAAAGGTTCAAAATGTCTTTCGAGTCAAGTTGAATACTTTTATTGTCATAGTTTTTTAAAAGTGCTGTTTACTGCATAGTTAAATAATACCAAAATAAAGCATTCAAATTGAAGTTTTATGAATGATCGTGCAACTTTTAATAAAGTTGTTGTTATGACTAGGTTTAGGAAATTTGTCAATGCTCGGTGTATTTCTATATACAGTTTCTGATAACGTTCTATCGTCAGGTAGTTCTACCATGGTTCTATGGTAAAAATGGTTTTCTATAGAATTTCTTAAAACTTTGCACAGATGTTCTTTGGTACTCGAATGTGTGTCAAATTTTAAAACGTTTCATCATCTTGAAATCAAGATATTTATTGTTGAAAATCGTAACTTTTTGTAATTTTCCATAAGTACCTGTTTTAAAAATTATGATGTTAAACATGAAATATCCTGACTTTTAGATTTAGGTTAAGCTTCCCAAAATTTGGCACAAATCTTTATACGACATCAAAGAAGGTTTATCTACTTTTTTTTAAATCTACCAGAAACATTTCTACCAATATTGAAACTCTACCAAAAAATAAAGTACGGTGACAACTGTTGCAGAAAAAACTCTACCGGATTACAACTGTACTAGAGTAATTTAAATGCGCACAAGCCTACCGAAATCGATTAATACCATTTCTACGAAAATTACATACTATCGAAAATTAGATGCGGTACAACTCTACTAGATTACAATTCTACCAGAATAATTTTAAAAGCCCACATGCCTATCGAAATCGATTTATAACATTTCTACCAAATCATATTTCCACCAGAGCACATTTTTACCAAAATGACAACTGTGCCAAAAATCTTATTCAGCACAACTTTACCAGAAAAAAATCCTTATACAACATATTACTCTTTGCCAGAATAAATTAAAAAATGTAAACGTTTTTAAATATAAATTTAAACATTATTGTTAAATAAACTATTCACTGAAAATTCTCCTCAGATGAGGATATTGTATTTTTGGTGCTGTTCACTCAACGATTTGAGGAAAATTTTCGCAAAATTATGTAAGACGCGAGAACGGACTCTCGATTTTATGTAACTTATGGCAGTACACGCCGCGATCGAGCACGCTCGCGAATATTAATCGAGCGAGGACTTGAGTGTTCGTCGAAAGTTTGGATCTGCATGAAATCGCAAAACTGATTTGAGATAAAATGAAACGAATTGCCATAAAGAAAACAACCTACACACGCGATGAATTATGTTTTCAATTCCAAGAACTTATTTCTTCATACACGTCTTCCTTCCTCCATAAATTTTTTTCCTAGGAATTTATTACTTCGTACAATTTATATCAATCTTTTAAACGACACTTGTCAAATTATGCGTCAAAAAATCGAATAATCATCGTAAACTTAGTCAGTCATAGTATTATTGTGGTATAGATATTTCAGATCTCAGAACTCGATCGTTTATTTTTTTACGAAAAAAAAACAATCAAATGCCCGGATTATCATAATTTTCGAATCTGCATCTTAATAAAATGGTTGACGCAAGTCATATTGAGAAAAATTATTTTTTTTTGTATTAACGTACATGGACCAGGCTTAGATTAACTACGATTGACAGTTTCCAAAATTTTTGTTATTTTGGATACATATATATTTTTTTTTTAGTAAAACAAAAAAATTTTTTGTGTCTACTTAAAATTAAGGTAGAAGTCAAGTAAAAATCGTTTGAGACAGAATATCTTGAAAATTTTCACAAATCTTTGATGTCGTGTTGAAATGTATGTCAATTTTTACAAAGCTTTACCATCTAGTAATCGAAATATTAATTGTTTAAAATCGTCACATTTTTATTTTCTTATAAAACCCCATGTTAGAAGTGGCAATTTTTAAAAATAAGTATCTCAATTACCACAAGGTAAAGCCACTTTAAGTTTTGCATACATGTTAATATGATGTCAAAGAAGATTAGCATAAATTTTGAAGAAATCCTGTTTCAAAAAATTTCACAAATTTCAAAAGTTTCAAATTTTTTTTAAAGAGGTTAAGTCTCTTTAAATTTTGCATACATATGATGTCAAAGAAGATCTATGTGTTCTGTCTCAAAAAATTTCAATAAGTAATGATTTTACATCTATTTAAAACGTACAGCCAAATATAAAGTCGATAATGGCCAATATAGAAAAAATAAATTGTATTTGAGATACGAATAATTATGTAAAATGAAATAAATACCATAGAAAATTGTGTTTTTGTGTAGATATGTTTTTTTTTCATAGCAAATGGTATAATTATTCACTTTAGGGGTCACTGCTCCGATAGTGCCTTTTTTGGAATATGTTATTCCTGGGGTTATTTTGAGCAAGAATATATTATATGTTGGTAATGCTCGCCTCTTCTTCACGTGTTTTTTTAATATTAAAAATTGCATTTTTCTCTTCACATTTATATTTCAACAGAAACTAAAGCGACTTTCTCTAGCTGTTATTTCTTTTATTTTTTATCATTTTTTATGATCTTTTCATGTTTAATTGTGATCGTTTTTCTTGGAAAAGCTTCATCCCTTTAAAAAATTCAAGGGTGACCTATACTTGCTGTGTACGCATAAAAAATATGAAAGAAAATCTTACAATTTTTTTAAACTAAGGAAATACTTTTTTAAGCTGTATAAAAAATTATGCAAAATTTTAAGATGGTTTACCATGTTTATAACATCAAAGAAGCTTCGTTTAGTTTTTCAAAAAAATTTGTCACAGAGTTTTTTCAAAATTATTTAAATCATCTAGGAAGAAGTATACTTGACTTTGATGGATGGCTTTGAATTTAGGGTATTTTGATCTTCAGTCAATTTACAATAACTTTTCTCAATAAACTTAAGCTCGAAAATTCCTTTGACGTCCGAAAAATCAAGAAGAATATTTTTATTTGATTATATAAAGAAAAATACCTTAAAGTATTTCTACATCAACAGTTTCTTTTTATGTAAAATAAAGGTAAAATTACCAGTTGAATTTTTTAAATAAAAAACTAGATGAACCTTCTTTAATGCCGTATAAAGATTGGTGCTAAATTTTAGAAAGCTTTTCCATCCAAAAGTCAGGATATATCATATTGAAAATCACTATTTTAAGTTACTAAAACTTATGATTTTCAACAATTATAAATATCTCGATTTCCGGATGATGAAACCTTTTAAAATTTGACATACACTTAAACACCATGCTAGAGAAAATTTTTACGAAATTCTATAGAAAATCATTTCGATGATAGAACCAAGATAGAACTAGGGTTGAAAACAGTAACATTTAATACATTCCCTTATGAAAAAATTCTGATATTTAACAACAAATATTATTATAAATATAATATTATTCTAATTAATATGTGATATTTAATAATAAATATCTAATAATAAATATCTAATATAATAATAAATATCTTCAGATCATATTGAAGAACATTTGTGCAAATTTTCAACGAAATCCTAAAAAAAATGATATGACGATAGAGCTCCCTTAAGGAGGTTGGCTACATAAAACGAAATGATGAAAATTCGTTCAAATTTGGAGAGAATATTCTTCCATATGAAATACGTGAATACAATTTTTTTT
>JAPYYW010004880.1:0-12963 GCA_030522545.1 Cremastinae sp. A BG-2022a
TCTATGACAAATTTCATTCAAATCCTTGCAAAAGTTTTTGCGTTATCGAGTAACAAACAAACAAACTTACTTTCACATTTATAATATTAGTTAGGATATCAATTGATTTAAAAGTAATTAGGTCTTTTCGATCAGTTATTGGAATTTTTGTACATTAATTCTTGGATTGAGTTCTTAATACCATTTTCGTAATTTACGGGAAATTTCCAATTAAATAAAACTCTCTTAAAATCGAAGAAAAAGAATTCAAAAAATTTTTGCAAATTACCCCTTTCCATTTTTTCAAAAATTCGCAAAATTAAAAAAAAATTTGTCTTCGTTTCTATATGAGCTTGTGTGATCGAAGATTTCACGTAGATAAAGAAAATGATACTTATTCGGAACGCAACTCAAGAATTCATTTTGAAAAATTCAAAAAACTGATTCAAAAATTTTTTTTCAGCATATATTGTATATAGAATAATAACATTGAATCATAATGAGGAGAAAATTAGAAGCAACCGTTCGTTCTTGCACTCTATAAAATTGAAAAAAAATAAATAAATAAAACATACAAATGGTATGAAAAAAATGAAAAATCCGCGTGAATTAAATCAGAGAAGTCGCTCCGTGTCGAAATCGTGCGCGCCTCCCTGTATCTCTAATTCCGCTTACGTTCGATAAATCTTGAGAATCAACCGCTCTCACCGAGAGCAAAGTAAGCGCGCTTCTCTCGCGTTTGTCGAGCTTGCGTCGCCGTTCGCACGCACGTGTAACTCGATATTCCCAACCTCCGAGTCGGAGCGACTCTCTCGTTCTCCGATCGAGCCGCGAACTATCCACCGTACACTTCAAACCATGATAAAATAAGGGAATTAAACTAAATTTTCTTACTTCACTTTAATACATCTCGAGTGATTATTTTTACGAATTTTCTTTCTTTTTTTTATCGCAAACACACATTCAATTGCAATTTAAACAAACTTTTCCGAGGTTTCTCAATATAATTTTATCACTTTAATTTTAATTTTATACAATATTGCTTTTTGTGTCCTTCGAGTCCTTTTTAAATGTAGTTATTGAAGCTTTCCCGTTGTAATTTCGCGTAATTTGGAGTTTTTTCGTAGTCTATTTATCCACTTATAATATTTTTTTAAGAAATATTTCCTCGAACGTATTTTCTAAAAAATGCAGTTTTATCTTGCTGCACATTTATTTTGAATAATTTTTTCTGCCCCGTTGCACTCCCATCGGGAGATGGAGTCTTTTTCTTGTCTATTTATTCCTCGAAGTGGCGCAGAAGCGGCTGTTTTTCTGTCTGGCTCGTCGAAGAGCCTCGATAGGAAGAGAGGGCTTCGCCCTCGCGGCATTTTGCAGGGAATCTGCATGCCGTAATGACTTCCTGCCGTTACAGCTGGCGCAACAGCCAATTGAAGAGGCACCGCGGAGATTCCTCCGGCACCTATCCCAGCCGCAAGTCTCGGCGGTATTACACTTTTGCGCATACGTTTACAGTCCGTACCTGTACGAGAGCGCGTTAATGCCTTTCCCACTCGAATCCCCCTTATATTGTCCGAAGCTAAGGTCCTGAGGAATCGACCGAGCTTGTCGCTTTTTCATTCTCGCTCCCTCTCTCTCTCTCTCTCTCGTTCTCTTTTTTCTTCCCTTCATAGCAACAACACACCATACACCTGACAAATAACTTATTTTGCATACAATAATGAAATCACCAATGTTTCTAACACAAAATCTAGACACATTTGCTTAAATTATCACTTAACGGTAAAGTTTTTATTTTTTATTTTTATCACTTTTCTTCCATTGTTTATTCTCTCGTACTTTTGATACCTTTTTTATTTTATTCTAAACTCTTTTTTTTGCTCTTTGTTCCTCTTCCCACCGTATTTCTTCCCTCCGATGCGAAAATCTCACGGATAGTTCAGAGACGGAGAGAGACTTTGATGGACGATGAGTCACGCCGTGTGTGCATTCTTCGGCCTCTGGTCCATCAACGGGGAAAAATATCTCGGACAAAAAGATTCTCGTGCTCATAATTACAGAGTAAAATCTCCCATCACTCTGACGTTTCAGCGTATATAAATTCGACAAAAAAGTTTTTAAAAAAGTAATTAAGAATCACAATTAAAATTGATGTCAACTTCATTTTCAATTTTTGTTCATATAGTCATTGAACCTACATTTCGAATTATTAGTGTGTAGAATCTCGGATGAAATTCTGTGTTTTTTTCCCATATATATAATATACCTAACGATAAAACTCGAGATATAAATCGTGGAAAATAGCCGGAGCCCGACAGGATAATTTTCGCTGAAAATAATAGCGAAAAATAGCGCGGACTTGACAAGTGTTTTTCCGAGTGCGTTGATCCCGGGGATCCTTAGGCGACATATGGCGAAGACGGGCTCGAACGTCGCGTCTTCGTCGACGCAGGAACGCCACAAGAAACCGTACAGTCGCGCAGAATGTTCAGCTATGCGGGCAGAGGGGCGAAGAAGAAGAAGAAGCGAGGACGAAGGGAAAAAGAGAGAGAGAGAGAGAAAGAAAAACGAGTGTCCGTGGAATCGCAACGACGAGGGGAAACGTCTTACGCTGTACAGAGGCGGGACGCTGGCTCGTTTAACTAGCTCCGGATACTCTCGGCTGCCACCGGCGGCTGGTGATGTCCGGCATGAGCGCAGCGGAACGTCCCGGGAGAGGCGAGACTTGACTGAATCCCCGAGAACGCCACCGCGAGCCGAGAAATACGAGAGAGAAACGAGAGGAGCGAGCCAAGAAATGGGGGAATTCCTGGTGAAAAAAAGTCAAGAAAAAGATATATTCCTCGACGTGCGTTTACTTTAATTGGAGCCTCGGCACTTTCTTGACAAGCATTTTTTCTCCCTTTCTTATTCTTTCACGTGTCGCATCCGAGCTACCGTTCGCACGGTCGCGTCGCTTGGCAGCTGTCAAATTTCACCTTTCGAATCAATTTCCACCCTGCAAACCGACCCGCATGTTTTTTTACCACATTGTCATTTTTATACTCGTTCGTATAATATAATTTAAAAAAAATTATTGTGACTTTTATTTTTATTTCCACAGCAACGATAAAAAAGATTGTTGATTCTGGCTATCACCTATGACATTACACATGTTTGCATATACGACGTTAAAGAAAATTTGTGGAAATTCTTGAGAAAATCTGTTTTAGCTATGAAAATGAATTTTCTCTGTTTTTTTTTCTTTTTTCCTCGCTGGGCTGAAACGATCGTTCCCACATGCGTACAGAAAATCATCGAGCCTGAAAATATGTTTCGTCGTGTTTCAAAAAATCCTCCGGACATGAGATTTTCACGGAGAAATGATTCAACAAATCAAGAACCAGAAAATATTTTACGTTACTCCCCATAACATTATATTAAAAATATATTGTACCTTTGGATATTTCCATCACGAGATATTTTAATGCATTAGCTTCCCGTCGATAAATAAAGTCTCATAAAAAATCCATAAAAAGCTCTTTTTTTCGCCATCCTCTCTCACGCGTCACCTCTGAGTTACCTTCGCGCAGACTCGAACACGTTTCCTACCACTTTGTATAACTTTTATTCCCATAAAAAACTCATCGCCTACATTTTCCAATATTTCCACCGCGAGCTATATTCACGTATCAACTTCGCATCAGTAAATAAACTCTCATAAAATGTCCATAAAAATCTCAAACGCGAAATAATAAAAAAAAACGAAGTGAAAAGAAGAGAGAGAGAAGTAACGACAGCTGCTCAGCGTTCAGGAATTTGACATTTGACTGGAAGTTATTCTTTTCTCGTAAGCTCTCGGCGTGCCGAATTCAAATTCCTCGATGGTAATTGATGGCCGAGGCTAATAAATAATCGCGATCGAGGTTGTCGGAAAATGGAGCGAGTTCGGAGAAGAGGAGAGCGGAGGGTGCATCGGGGATGCGAATAAATAAGATTGATTGATTTTCGTGCCTCTATATAGAGGTTCTCTGAGACAAAAAATAGCTGAGCAAATATTTAAGTGTACAATATTATATAACAAAGTAATTATAAGAAGAAATCAATTAAAATCTATAAAAATGTTAATAACGCTTTTAACTCATAATGGAGAATCAATTTTTTTTTGTAAATACAACATATGAGAAAGCGAGCTCAAGCTGGAAAACGTTGGTTCATCGAAAATTGTAAAATAACAATAGAGAGAGGCAATATCTATAAAGATAGAGAGAAAGAGAGAGAGAGACGATCGAAGGAGGAGGAGGAGGAGAGGAGGCGAGAGGGCGGTTGGAAAAAGGATGAGAGGGAAGATATGGTGTCTCGGGCTCGCGCGCGCGCCGGGACAGCAGAGCCGGCTATTAAAGTGATTACAGCGGTGGGTACCCGTAAAGCAATTATTATGGGGTTCGCATTAACATTTATTCATTGGATCGGAGGAGCGGGAGAGCGCGTTCACCGGTGTGCTACATTTACGGAGATCGGGCCCGAGTGTGTGCGCGCCGAGAGCGCCCTCATGCCTTATACATGACTGGTAGCTAGAAGCCCTCGCAAGACTTTTATGGCCCCGGCGCGGATAATGCGACCATAAGCCCGCGCACATACGCGCACACAGCCGGCCAGCATCCTCCCGAGGATTTATTTTAACTCCTTTTATCCTCTTTTCTTTCCTCACCGGCTGCTCTCGCTCCGTGGAAAAACCGAGCGTAACGCATCCACACTTTTTGTCCTACACAGCCAACTCGCGCACCGAGGCCTCTATCATTTTTTATCAATTTTCTCGTGGATTTTGAAACACCCGTTTCCCTTACCGGGGAGCTAGGAAAAATTTACGAGATTACTTATATCTGCCGGAGGGAAAATCATGGGAATATACAGGAAAACATCCCGAGGAGGAAGAAAAATCACGAGATCAAATAAAAGTGTGTTACGCAAGAGAAAAATCATGAGATAAAAGTGTGTGTGTGTTGCGTGGAAAAAAATTATTATATATATCGCGCCGCGGAATAAAACGTTTCAGCGGAGGAATCATGAGGAAACGGGAGCGTTCGGATGAATCAGTGCTTCGCAGGAAAATATGAGACTATTCGTTTTCACTCGAACGCAATGGAATTTACTTATGTAAGGACGATTTTTTATCTCGTTCCAGGTATATGTCGCTCGAATGGGGGGGAGCATGACGTTTGTTTTGCATATATATATTTTAATTAATGATCAATCGCGTTGTGTCTCGATGACTATACGTACATCATGGCTTATTGAATACTGAGATAAATTTATTAATTCGATAAAAACGTTTTACCATGACTGCTGATTTAGTTGTAAAACTCGAATTTTGTCGACCATCGAACTAAACTTTTTTCGCTTTTGCAGGATCCGCGATGATATAGGGGAGTCAAATATTATTTGTCTACGAAATTCGTCGCACGATATAGTGTACACTGATACATAGTTTTTACTATACATGAGCGACAACTATACTAATTATTATGGAACTAATTATACTTTATTTAGATTTTTTTCTAAATATTCTTTGTTTTATGATAAAAATATATTTTAGTTATAAAATAATCAACGTAGTTGTCACTTTATGGTAAAATCTATACTGAGAAAAAATATTGGTTGAATTCCAGTTGATTCGGTTGAAATTTTGTTAAATCAATGAAATTTCAGTTGATTCAGCCAACATTTTTTCTCAGTGTACTATCGCGATTTCTCTATAAGTGCATTATACCAAAAAGAAAAATACTAAAGAGTGTACTTACGAATAAAATGGTAAATATTCGGCAAAACAATGTTTACGCAAATCTGAAAGTATATTCACGAGTGCTACAAATACTGGTGAGGAAGACTCATCGAAATGCCCTCGTAGCTCTCGGCAGAGGCTGGCGAACACAGGCGCACGATCCGCGACTATTCACGGGGAGAGTCACGAGTGCATTCGTCCGTGGAATTCCGTGCTACACACACGCCGGAGCGTTCTAAACGCACCGAGAGAGATATTGAGAGAAAGAGAGGGAGAGTTCAGACATATTGTAATTTAATAGCTGTGTGTGTGCGTGTGTGAAACTTCGCGGGTCGTGCGAAAGTCATTGCAATTTCCCGGCGATCGTATTCCCAGGATAAATGAGAAAAAGTATGAAAAATAGATCCGCGATGCATCGGTGATCGGTATTGGCGAGTCGATCGATATTTTTGACAATTTTGCCATAAATTCGCTGTTCACGATTTCAATGACGAGATTTCTAATCGTCGTGAAATTTTCACACGACGTTTTGACGCTGTCATTTATCAATAATGTGTAAAATTTTTTCAAAAAATGTTTACCTTAGATTTTGAGAGCAATAACAGTTATATACTTAAAAGTGCAATAACTTGCAAAAATTTCTTTGATAAAAATGCGAATTCCTTAGTATATCGAGACACATTATCGGAGGGCGATCCTGCTCCGTTCCCGATGCGGGACCGAGCAAAAGTGAAAGTCCCGCAGCGCCGGAGAGTCCCAACGCTGAAAGCATTTCTGTGTCTCCCCGCGCACAGTGCGGGTACGTTTTCTCGGGGAGACGCGTTCTAGCTGAAACACGCCGTTTTCGCCTCTTATTAATCGAGCCAGAGGGCCATGCAATAGACTCGGACAAGCGTGACGATACCAAACCGATTGTCATCCTGAAAAAATTACTTTTCCCTGCCTCTACTACGAATAAAATGCAAAAAAAAAACAACAACATAACAGTAGAATGAGTGAGAATCCGATGCTGCCAATTAAAGTACTATTTATAGGCAATTGAGAAACTTACTTAAAATAATTTAATTGACAGCACGATCATGTTATTTATATAATTGTATATGTCACGATATAACTGTTAACGAGAAAACCATTTCTCATTTTGTATTAAAAATATCAAGATATAATGAATTTAATTAATTATTCATTGCATAGAATCGATAAATTGATTTATAATTGCTAATTTGGCTATGACATTATAGCACGTACCAAATTTTCATGAAAAATTTTCTATTTTTTTAATTAATATAAAATGATATGTATAGAATATACAATTAGACAGATGCCCATGCGAAACGAAAATAGAATTTGAATTACGGATATTCTGGAAAGTGATTGAATTTATATTCCTATATAGTTCTGTACAATTTGCATATACTTTTTCAATAAATTTTAGCGTCTTCTCAAATTTGTAGAAAGTATGAATCGAATGGTAATAACAATAAATAGTATAGTAATGAGATAATAACAGTAACAATAAAATTTTAAAATATTGAGAAAACTTGTTATTATAATTTAAAAATAAAAAAGGTTAAAAAAATAATGGAATATAACGAGGATATAGAAGCTTTTATTTTTCTCACGTTAAAATTTATCGTATAGACGTGAGCGGATATACGTATCGTGTTTCCGGTGAGATTTTCTCACGAGAGGATGATCGAAGCTCGGGGCTCGATAATGCTCGGCAGGGCAACAAGAAAAGAGGAAAAACCGGACTTTAATTAGACCGGAGTACCGAGAAAATAAGAATAAAAGATGGCCGGGCTGGGCGTCTCGTCCTCGTCGTCTATAACGCGCGGCTCGCGATCAAGAGCAAAGCGGCGTTATAGATCTCGTCATAAGAGAGGCTCACGCGAGGCCTCGCCGAGATGTGTTGTAAAGCGCGTACACGAGGATCCTCGGGGCCGATCCCTCGACGGCGAGCGCGCAATTAAGAAAATGCGAAATCGTGTTAGTGTGTTACGGCCCCGGAGATTATCTTTTTTCCTCCCTCAATCCTCCTCGCATTTATTGTCTTTTTTTCAGGCTCTTTCCTCCCTGAGAATCTCGACCGTAAAACAAACATCGGGGGGGAGAGAGCGAACGCGCCGAGAAAAACATACGCGAGTATGAGCGTTCGCAGATGAGGGGGAAAGTGAATCGTTTCGCAGCTTCTCTTTCAATTTATTCTGCCCGGAATGGCCCCTTGGGCTGCCATTTTATTCGCGATAAACGGCGAAAATGATGATTCGGGGACATTTTTGCAAACTATAATCGCGTTTGTTCGTTTTTCTTCTTCTTCTTCTTCGTACAATAAATGATGAGATAATAATCGCTCGCGGATATACGCTGCTTTTGATGCGTTTTCCTGAAATCTATATATCGCTTTCCCGCTTGTATAATGTCGGAAAAGTGGGATATAAGGAATGCGCGAGAGTGCTCTCGGTTCCTCGAAACGAGTTTGCGATTCGCGTCTCTGCTCCCGCCTCCGCTATTTCTGAGCCTCTGCGAGCGTTGCTCGGAGCAGAGATGTTTCGCTAGCAGTTTAAATATTTCCGAGGAGAAATAGAGAGTATCATAATTCCAGGGGAGAGAGAATGCGCGCGCGGAGAGCCTCCGTATCTGGAACGCTCGCAGCGAAGACAGAAGGACGTAACTCGAGGGACGCTGTCGCGACCGCGATGCCGTTCTCATCCCCGCCGACGATCGATTCATCGCACGGTAGCTCCTCCGCGGAGAAACTTTGAGAGATCCGATGCTTACTACCGAGAAATACTCTCTCCCCGGCTGTACGGTTATTCGAGAATTCTCCGAGAGGGACTATCTCCCTCCGGGAAATAAAATCTTCTCCCTCTCTCATCCCCCCCGCCCGGCAAATACGTCCACAATTTTCTTCCACCCGGCCGCGTATACACGAGAAATATATATCGTTTACGATATTTGCCCATGGGAAGTACGCTCCTGCGTTATTATTGTTCGAGGAAAGGGATTTTGTTCGACTTTTCTTTTATTTTTCTTATTCGCGATTATTCCGCGCTTTTTTCGAATAATACATTATCGAGACTTTGAGATGCATGATTTTTTTACACCGAGAGAATTGAGAACATTTTTTCTATAGGGCTTTGTGTAATAATAAACGGCAGTACGTTTAGCTGTACTATTCACTTTTCTCCACTCATTACCTTATTTTTTCGTATTTAATCTTGAATTTGGCTGCTATAAAAAAATGGACTATTTTGGAATAAATTTGCTCAAAAAAATTCCTCTGCGGTTTAAAAAAGCCAAATTTAGCTTAAAATATATACAGTGAGTAGAGAAGTGAAGAGTAGAGTTAAGGTACTGCCGTAATAAACATGTAAATTTTTTCGTGAATCAAAGGGGGCGAATGTTACTTTAGTGTGTCGCAAATAATACGAGAGTCTTATTTCAAATGTTTGATTTTTAGACGCAAAGCCTCAAGATTCGAGACACTCTTCGTCACGACCGCAGGAAAAAAATCTTCACTTTTTCTCCCCGAATTTTTCCCCGGGTCGAATCACGTCCCGTCCCGAAAACCACGGAGGTACTCTCGCGGTGTAATAACGAAGCAGAAGGGGAGGAGCAGGAAAAGAGAGAAGAGAAATCGAGCTGGAGGGCTCTCCGTGTCGCCTCATCCCCGCGCGCTCCGAAAGCCGAACCCGCTATTATTACTCCTTTTTTTAATCTCTTTTCGGCCCGTTCGAGATGAGGTAGGGTCAACAGCATTGAATTTATATTCTGGCCCAAATTGCGCCTCCCTCAATTTTCCATCACGCTCCTCGTTCGCCGATTTTACCGCAGATCTCGTTTGTTCTCGTAAAAATAATATTATACCCATTTCCAGAAAGATATCATCTCGCGAAAATATTTATTTTCGTAGCGTCGCTCTCTATAATACAAATATTCTACGCTGCTTTTTTTTAATTCTCATTATTACAGGCTGTTTATTTTTCCACCTTAAAATATATATTATTTTAAAGCAAAGAAAATTTTTTTTAAGCCAGAATCTATACTTAATTTTTATGAAATCTTAATATTTATTATTTATATTATACAAGCAACAACGCAGCCGCTTTTTCCTTTTCGACATGTTTGAATTAATATTTTGCGATTCTTCTAAGCGCATATTTCATGTAACTTCACATAATGCACTCTAATCCGATTAATTGATTAGAGGTTTAATCTCATTTTTAATATAGGAAACGTCCGCACTGACATTTTTAAAAAAGTATTTTGAAACGATATATTATAATTTTGAAACACTGAACTATTCACTTTTCGTATGAATGAAAATTACTGGAACTGACACTTGTCTTGAACTTATTCGACACGTCTTACTCCGACACTTTATGCCGGGCTACTGATTCCAAATTCTATTATAAAACAGAACAATTAAGGCCTTAATCAGTTTTTCCACTCGACCTCGACCAATCACCATGGAAACACTAATGACCGAGGGATTAATGAAAATTTGAAAATTTTTTTTCCTCGTTATGCTTGACGAATATTCTCTCTTTTTTTTAATGTTTACGATCACCGAACTATTCAGATATATTTGTCCAGGTATATTTGGTGATAAAAATAATAGAAAATTATTTTGCAAGTTTTTTTCACATGATCTAAGAAAATTTAGGGTGTTCAAACACCAGCCTAATTTTTCAAGAATCGAAAATAGGAAAATTTCAAAATTTCAAGTGGGAATATATTTTCGTGTCTTCGACGATATCGAGTTCATAATGGGTAATTCCTGAAAATTTTTGCAAAACGAAATGAATGATTCAAACATCAAGGTCAGTAGAGATTTTAGCCAAAAGTTAATGTGCTCTATTCCGATCAATCGATTAGAGGCCTCATGTCTTTTTTAATATAGGATTAGATATTTTTTAGAGATATTTTGATAGAATTTCTGAATTATCAACTTAATTTTAATAAAATTTAATTTTAATGCTTATTTATTCGAAATAGCTATAGTTGTACCTTACTCATGAGATCGTATTTATAGAGGAGTTTAGAGATTGTTTATGATCGAAGAAAGAAACAGCTGTTGTCTCGAATAAGACTAAATTGATATTCACTGTAGGTGATTATTAGCTGCGAGCTAATTATCCGCGCGGCTCGCACTTGATTCGTTTCCATCCTCGCCGGCAAAGGAAAAATATCCGAAGAGCGTCCGAGCGCGATAGAAAAAGTGGCACGAGGCTGCTGACTCGTCCGACACTTTTATCTCTTCTTTTGAATTTGTCACATTCGAAGAATAATAAAAATAGTGTAAAAATGTTTATTCGAATATTTCTTGTGTCTAAAAAACAAAAATCTTTAAAATATATATAGAAATTGAAGCGATGAGTAGAAAAGAAAAAAAAAGTTTCTTTTTTACGACGATTCTTCCTCATTTTATTTACTTTTCGTGCGAGTTCGAGCGCGTGTCGCGATGATAAAACGTCCGAAATGTGGAAATATCCGAGAAATACCGGGTTCCCGATTGGCGCACGTGCGTACATACAATTAAGCGCGTACGTGATATTCCCGTCTCCATTCTCCGTACGGTTATTCTATTTCGTACATAGGAGAGGCGAACGTATACGCGTCTTTGTGCAATCCCGCAGTTGGCAAACTCGCTTCGAGAGATTACGGGCCTCGAGCTTTGTTCGTGAATATCTTGTGACATACCGCGAATTTTTCTCTCCTCCTATTGCAGAAGCTTTTGTTTATTTTCTTATTCAATATATTATTCAATCGTTCTTATCTCTGTTGGATCATTTCTATTATCGTAATTAAATATAATTTTTATCCCCGCACTCGATCTCTTTTATCGCAATCAATCTTTTTGTCGCTAAATTTATATTATTATTATTATTATCATTATTGCTATAAAATTTAAAAAAAATGCAGAGTTAGATGAGTTCTTAAAAATCATGAAATGTTATTCGCGTTAGTCCAGGATACCGGAGTTGAGATAATCAGGATGCAGATATAGTCCGGAGAAGGCTCTGGGAACGTACGTTGAAAATTGCCCGGAGAGCACAATCGTTAATTACGCGGTATTCCCCATCGCGATATCGTCGAAGAAAAATTGAACGAAAAAAAGCGCCGAAAGGAAGGAAGCGACTCTTAATTCCAGAGATTTATCGACTTCACGCGGTGAATAATTTGTTTTTTTTTATTCGCTATTTTTTCGTAATTAAAAAGAAATACATGATTTATTTATTCGAACGAAAAATAAAATCAATATATGATTTTTAATCATGAAAAACATTATAACAATTATTCAAAAAGTATTGAATTATTATAGATAGATGATATTGATTATCATATAAGTGAAAAGAATTTAAATACATTTTGTTTATATTGTTATATTCAACTCTTAATTTATTTTGATTTAGGTACATCTGTTTTTAACTCATTTAAGGTATATTCGTGCTTTTATGTATTTGTAATTTTTATTCGTGTTTATTTGTTTTTAATGGATTTCATACGTTAATTCAGATATTTTATACATCTTCGAGAAAACCAGTTTTTCCAGATTTCTTTTTAGCCTTCTTCCGACAGATGAAGAATTTAAAAAAGAATGGAAAAACGTGTACAGGTTGCACTTGGCACTGATTCGATCGCGATCGGATCAGTCGCATCTATTTAAGAGGAATTAACATTTTCTCATTCACGATTATTCTCAATTCTTCGTAGGATCGTTACGATCGGGGGCTTTTATTATGGGACTCGTCGCGAGCCAAAGTTGAGCGAAATTCAGGTCGCTCCGAGTTTTCTCGCTCGCGTCTCGAACGCGCGTAGGAAGGTGCGCGCGAGTGCGCGCTCGCCACGGTAAGTGCAAACGCGAATATCGCGAGATACGCGATAGAGAGAAAAAAAAATCTTGCTCCTCTCACCTGCCAGCTATAACTCCGGCGGAGAAGCACGTGGGAAATTGCCCGACGAGCGATCCGAGCTAAACGCTGCTTTCAGCATGCGTGACTTTCGGGGACAGTGACTCGGCTATTTTCAATTCAATTTGTGTTAAATTCATCAATTTTTGGTTTACACGTACATCACAATAAAATACACAAGTAATCTATATTAAAAAAGACATGAGACCTCTAATCGATTCATCGGAATAGAGTGTGTATTATGCGGAGCGCATTGACTTTTGGCTAATCTCTACTCATTAGAAAAAAAATTTGACGTGCGTCAAA
>JAPYYW010004881.1:0-10096 GCA_030522545.1 Cremastinae sp. A BG-2022a
CCTACAACATATGTGAAAACCGAATCGAAATATCAATTTTTCTGGCTGAAATGTTGAAAAATTCAAGTGTAACGCTTCAATTGGACGTCGCTGTATACTTATTACGTATGTATGAAAATTAAAAAAATCATAATATTAGGATTTTTTTAAAAAACTAAAGAAAGCTTCTTTGACGTACAATAAAAAGCTGTGTTAAATTTCAAGAAGGTTCACGGTCTAGATTTCAAGATATTTAGGATTGAAGATTGCAATATTTAACACGTGCTCTTATGGGAGATTGCAGAAAATATTCATTTTTGACAATAAATATTTCAGGTTTGGCGCGGTCAAACTTATTCAAATTGCACAGATGTTTGGATAATGTGTTAAATAACATATATGTCAAATTTCCACCATTTCTTAATTTAACTCGTTTGCGGACGTACTACCTTAACGATAACGAAATGTCAACTCTATTAGTTGCACGCTCATAAGTTCAATGACATTACCAAGATTATAATTATTCTCTTGTTACCGCGACGCTCATAGTTCTAACTAAATCTAACGGAAAGCCTATAGAAGGATTCCACTTATCTCCCCAAAGGCTCACGACAACCGTAAAGTTATGCAGTTATTATAAGACGAAGGCATTGCGAGCGATAAGTTTAACGCGCTATGTTAATAATAAACATTATCAGACGCTTGCAATCGTGTACTATTCCCGTCTCACTACCAACGCAGAGTATTCTTAAAAATCAAAAACGTAGAGAATTCTCAAAAATCGACGAGCCCATTGATATACATTGTAACGTGACATTTTGCCACGTTCCAACCTTCCCCATACGTATCGACTACCGGGGCGAATTTACGCCCCGTACTGCCTGTTCGGAAAGACGGGATCTCGGGATTCGGCCCGGAGATTTTATGTTTTTTCAGTGGGACCGTGACGGGCCGTCACGGTGTTAATCCCTCCCTCACGAGGGCAGTGCCACGAGTGTCGAACGAGCCTTCCTGAGGGAGAAATTCGCTACGAACCCGGACGGAGTGTTGGAGGACATTTTGTGGGTCCAGGACGACTGCGAGGGTGACTGAAAGGAATGGCACCTCCACCCGCCAGCGAGACCTCAGGCCTTCCGGGAGAGTCAGGTGAGAGCCCCGGAGGATCGTCGGGACTTGACACTTTTCACCGTCGGGATACCGCGCATCGGTACGGGAGGCGCACGCGGTTACCGGCTGGACATGAGTTTCCGCGGCACGCGAGGAGCGGAAAAGCGTGAGCGTATGAGCGCGCGCGACCGATCCACCAATTAGCGCGCCGGATGGGCGAATTTTGGGGGTCTCGCCGGTTTTCGTGGCTTGCGGGGGGTCAGCGAGAAAGCAACGGCCGATTGTGCTTCGTGCTGCCCTGCCGGACAGACCGTCGCCGCTACCTCCGCCTTTGCTGCTACCTCGGCCTCGACCAGCATCTACCTCTACCTGCTGCCTCCTTCTGATTTGGACGGGAAGGAAGACCCGGATGAGCCCATCCACGGCGTACTGGGGAAAAAGAGCCGGCGCTATCTCTTTCTCTCGCTGGCGTTCCTGCGGCTTCGTAACCGGTGAGTTGCCGAGACCCATTTCCTTTCTCTTTTCTTTGTAGTTTTGCCGTTCCCGGGAGGGGCTTCCGACGCGGCCATTATGCGTATTTTGTGGATATTTCCGAGTGACATAGAATTATTCTCGCGGAGAAAATTGTCCCCTTTGGACGAGTAAAGTTTTTCTTTTCGTTTTTAATAATTAGTATGGAATTTTGGAAAATATTCGCGGGCCATGAGTCGGATGTCTTTCCCTGCTTTCGATGCGGGCAATATACCTTTTTTCTTTGTAACGGCGAGTCCACGTGTCTCACGAGTCGAGACTTTCATTTTCCTTCCGAGTACGTTTTGCGGGCACGTTCGTTTGTTCTTCCCGCGTACCTCGAGTAGACGTTTTCGCGTTACATTTTGTCTGTTTCCCGCGTGAGATTAAGCGTTCTTCGATTATTTTGCGTACTCTCGTTCTTTGATTACTCTACCTACTCTCGTCTCGGCGATTGAGTCTCGCGTGCGCCGGTTACCTTTTTCGCGATTTAACTAAAATTTCCTTTTGTTTCTCTCTCTCCCGCGTGAGATTGAGCATTCCTTTGAATATCTTACCTACTTTCGCCTTGGCGATCGAGTCTCGTGTGCACGTTTTTCCCTTTTGTGTGATTTACTTACGATTTCCTTTTGTCTCTCTCTCTCCCACGTGAGATCGAGTGTTCTTCGGGACATTTTACCTCCTCTCGCCCCGGTGATCGAGTCTCGCGTACGCGTTTTTTTTTCTTTGTGCGATTTACTTAAAATTTCCTTTTGTCTCTCTCTCCCCCGCGTGAGATCGAGCGTTCCTCGGAACATTTTACTTCCTCTCGCCCCGGCGATCAAGTCTCGCGGATGCGTTCTTCCTTTTTTGCGAGTTAACTGAAATTAACTTTGCCTCTCTCTCTCCCGCGTGAGATCGAGTATTCTTCGGAACGTTGTACCTACTCTCGCACTGACGATCGATTCGCGCGTTCGCATTTCCTTTTTTTTCTTTCTTGGCGTAGCCCGCCTACATTTTTTCTTTCGTCTTCCTCTAGTATGAGGTCGGGAGTTTTCCCTGTGTTATTTTACCTTCTTTCGCCCGGGCGACCGAGTTATTAAGGCAAGCCTCCTTATAAAATTAATAAAATTAGCGTGGCATGCGGGGAGAATAACGTTTACGCGTAATATTCGTGGCTAAGGCGAAGTGCCACGTCTTTGTCTCTAAGTGTATCGAGTATTATTTCATCTCGGTTGCTTTTCCTTTCTCTTGTTTTATCCACCTTCTCGCCCGCTCATATTTTGAGCGTTTAGAGGCCTTTCGAGAACATTTTTTTGTCTATGGAACGTATCTATTTCTTTGTAAGAGTCGGATCCTTGGGCCGGACGTTCTTCTCGGGAGCGGATAAGCTTGCCCGCGGGAGTGTTGTCTCCCGTGTCGTCCCGCGTGCGCGAGTTATCCGTTCCGATTACCTAGGCTGAAGTCCCCTCGGCGACCGGGATTGTTGCCTTTTGCCTACCGTCGTCGAGGGTGGACCCGGAGTTTCGCGATTTGAGCGTGATGATCAGGAAGTGACGGAATTGCTGTCTTCTGTACCGTTCCGTCTTCCCTGCTCCCCGCCTTTCCTTGCTTTCCCTAGACGAACTCCGCGGCGCGCCTCACCGTACCTTTACCTGTGGCTGACCTTGGATCGAGCCTACGATTCTAACCTGTGCTTCCGGATGGTCCGCTTGCCCGAGTACTCGACTCCCCCGTATTCGAACTGTAGTAAATTCCATGTGAGATTACCCACGGAGTTGGGCGATGTTATCAAATTTACCTCGAGGAAATTTGTTATTGCAATTATGTAACTATCTTTTCTTTATTATTAAATTTTTTGATTCTCGGGGCAATTTCGCCATCCTTTTTATTTTTACTTCCCTGACTATCCCGAAATCTTTTAATCGCAACGATACACCGCAGCTGGGACCTAGTCCCCGAATCTCGTGCAACTTCGCGCTCCATCCCGGACCGCCCTCTCTACGTAATTTTGACGATATACAATTGACTTTACTAACGATCCTCGAGGATATTATAATTATGAGCTCTATTGACGTCTCGTGTAGCTCGATCGAGATCTACGACGAGAGTGACTACATTTTCATCGAACGTACCGCTCTCGATATTGTCACGTGATAATCATGAATCATTTGACCAAGCCCTAGTGCTCTCTATTAAAGATGGTGTCCTTACGCGCTTAATTTCGAATATTGTCGAGCTTAGGCGTCGAGGTAAAATAATTCAAACTTTCCCGTGACAACATACACTGCCCGTCGCACGTGCTTCTAACTCGGTTCGCCTCGGCAATACCCGAGCGCACACGCATATACTTACGCCCGTACAAACACGACGGTTTCTCACTCGTCTCGCTTCGGCAATACCCGAACGCACACACACAAATTATCACGGTGCCCTCTCTCTGCAATACAACCGTAGGTTCGTCTTACAGCTGCATACAAGGAAGCACGAATACACTGTCTTGCTCTCGCTTGGTATAAGAAGCATAAATAAAGGGCCACAAAGAGAGCCATAAAATTGACGAAGAAAACGTGGGTTTCGTTTCATTCTCTCACAGGCAAAAATGCTGTACGCGCATAAGTTTATCCTTTTCCCATGTCGTTTCATGAAAATTTTCACAATCGAGTTTACTCCCAACGGCGCTAAAGAAGTTACACTTCAAAAATAATTGATTTTTGTGTTATATACTGTGACGTGGTAAAATTCCAACCGTCACCAAAACACGACCGAGAGAGTCCTATCCATCTCCTCTCAGCTCTGCGCCCCGGTTGCCGTCAACATGGCAAGCGATATTCGTCATTACATCGACAAATTTAGTAACTGTCCGTAATTTTATATTTTTCGGGTCTATCGATGCACGGAATTTCGAGAGAGAGAGAGAGAGAGAGGAAGAAGCTGTCATCTGTCGACAAGGAAGGCTCTATCAAGGACAGCCCACAGAGGGATGAGAGAGAGAACATTCCCAACCCGAGGCAAACGCGCCGGAAAGCGAGAAATAGAGGGATACCTGCTTCAGCGGAGAGCTCGCAGATCGCCGCTAGTGGGACGCACGCGCGCGAGAGTCTATCCCCGCCATCATCAGCCGGCGATATCAACTACGCCAAGGCCGTACCGTGAGTCCCGAGATGTGGGAGCTACAGGCGGAGGAGTCAACAACTCGACGATTGTTTTTGAATCGCGCGATAGCATCGGACCACGAATTAGCGTATGCGTCTCTCTCTCCCGCGAATAAAGTCCTCGAGAACGCGCGGGACGAGAATTTAAAAGTCCCGCAGAATTTGGGAAATGACTCCCCAGGACTCTCTCAAATTTGATAATAGTGGGGGGAAAGGAGAGCAGCTCACCCGCTCGCGAGAAATTTATCGTCAGATTCCTGCTGGGCGCGGAGCTGAAGGGTGAGGGGCTTCTTAGAGAGGATTTTTAACTTGCAAAATTTCTCCGGATATCTGTCGTGGCGAAGTTAGAGTCTTTCCGTGTTCTCCGGTTCGAGGAATCGGGATAGAAGCAGGGTAGTGAGTAATGCATTGTTTTTTCGTAATGCATTACGTTTTTATTACTCATTACGGACAGTAATGTGTAATGGAATATTCCCCATTCCCCATTACTGTTTTAATGAGTAATGGAGTTACTTTCCATTATCCATTACATTTTGTAATGAGTAATGGAGTCGTTCTCCATTACCCATTACTTTTTTAATAAGTAATGGAGTTATTCTCCATTACCCATTACTTTTGTAATGAGTAATGGAATTAGTTTCCATTATCCATTACTTTTATAATAAGTAATGGAATCGGTCTCCATTACTCACTATATTTTTCAGTGAGCAATGGAGTCAGTTTTTATTACCTAATACAATATATTCGAAAAATTGTGCATTTTTTAGTCATATATTGATTTTTCATCTTTTATAGCATGGCTCATCAGGAATCCGAAAATATACATTTTCTATGTTTTGTAACATTTTCAATAATTTCCTATATTTCCTATTGAATTTGTAGGGACCTTCATTCCCTCACACTCCTTTTTTCCATTTTGTAATTAATATTTCTTGTAATTATTGTAAATATTCTAGAGCTCGGTAACCTGAAATCGTCGGTCGAATTTTCGAGAAAGTATTTTCTGTTGGTAAATCTAGAATATTCCTTTTCGTAATTAATGTTGAGAATTTTTCCTGTAAGCAATTAGGACCCAATTTTACTTGTACCCATCGTAATTGCTTACCGCCGAATATACCAGAACCTAATCATGCATCCTTGTCCTTCATATATAGATAAATGTATAGATCGTTCGAGAACATAATTAGACTACTGTCCTTGTTTAACTCATCCAGCCTATACGGAGGAGATCGGTATAAATATGCGACCCTCGGCCTAGATTGGACAGTCTTAACCACGGGTACATTATAGTAAGCAAACTCAAGCAAAGGAAGTCGAGTACCGAGCAACCTTTATAATAAATTGTAAGTAGTGCGAAGAATAAACCAAATTGAATTAGTATTCTCGTTAACATTTACCGTATCACCACGCAGCCGCCAAAAATTATTTCTTGAAACTTCAAATTTCCTCTTTTGAAAAATGCACGACTTAGCACTACAAATTTAAGTATATCTTTTGTTTCCATCGAGTTCATGATTTTTTCCATAAAAATACCAGCCTTAAACTTCATTATGCCGATAAAATTTTTCAAATATCTCAATTTGTTCAAGAGTTACAAATTTTTCAGTTAATGCCTGAATTTTTGAGAAGTAGATGTATTTATGACGAAAAATAACATATTTGTTTAAATTGTTTTGCAATCTTCTTCATGTACCTTCAAAGTAGTAGTATTCAAGAGAGTTAAGGAATTTTTTCAGATTTTTTCATTGCAAATTACGTGTTTTAACATGCCTTGGGTCTTCGGCGACCCACGATAAACTTACAAGGTGTCGAAAAACACGATAAAGTGATCTGGTTAATATACTAAAAAAAATATATACAAAAAAATAAAATAAAATATTTATCATGGAAATATGAATAAAAATTATGTAATCTATAATTGTTCACCATTACGCACTACATGTTGTAATGAGTAATGGAATAATTCACCATTACTCATGTAATGTAATGAAGTAATCCACCATTACTCATTACAATATACATAAGGAGTAATGATTAATGGTGAAATACTTCATTACTAATTATATAATTACATAATTACCTAATAATTACATAATTACATAATTACATAATTGCATAATGTAATGAGTGATTACATAATCATTACATATTGTAATGAGTAATTACATAATCATTACATAATGTAATCATTACATATTGTAATGAGTAATGGTAAATAATCCATTACGCATTAATAATGTAATGGTTAATGAATTTTTTTTCCATTACTATTTTTGCAACCCTGGATAGAAGTCGTGCAGAAATGGGTTTGCCGTCCCGGGATAGAAATCTGCGGTTAAAGTTTACAATTGCCGATTTTCGATCATTTTCCCGGTCACGTGGCCAGCGTGAACCGTCCTCTCTCTCGACAAAAGTCACACCCGAAAACGCCGGCGTTTTATTTGTTCGAGTGTTTATTTTTCTGAATTTCGAGTCTTTTTCGTGTAGTGCGAACAAGTGCGCGGTTACTGATTACCGGGGATTCGTCCTTCGCAAATCGAGCAACGAGAAACATCGACTTTCCAGAGTCTTTTGCGAAACTTTCGCGTATCGAAATTGTAAGAGCGCGGGAAAGCTCCCCAGGAAAAGAGTGTCGCGACCGCGTACAGGAATCGTCTCTGTAGTATAGTCTTGTCTCAAGTGGGGGAAAGAGATCGGGACGCATAGTTTTCAAGATAATTTTCGCGAGTGTTACGAGTGAGAGTGTGCGACACCGTCGGCACTCGGAGTCCCCATCGCGAATTTTCGCCATAAGAAAATTCCAGCCGAACAACCAACTATCGGGGGTTCGGTAGCGTTTCCCCTAGACGAAAGCGGTAGGAAACTCACGTTCGTCCCGTCTCGGAAATTGTAACCGACTCACGCGGTTATCTTGTAAAATTTGTAAGGACGGTGTCTACCGCGAAAACCTCGCCTATGAAATTTTAAAATATGATTAAAATATTAATTGTATAATTTCAAGTTTGTCATATCCGAGCGGAGAATAAATCTCGCTAATCATTCATATTCCGGGGGTGTTAATTTTATTTTTATTTTGTCTCCTCTGAGCTTCATTGCCGAATTTCCACATTTGATCAACCTAACCCTGCCTCTCTGCCCGTAAGAACTGTAGCTAACCAGTGAGGGCTTTGAAGGACACGAATAACGTACTCTCGAAGTCGCTTCGGCGACTGGCACTCGTTTTTGAGAAATAATTTCGGAAGTACGGTAATTTGCTGCCGTTTTGTGCGCAGTTTCCTGTGCTGAGATCCGCGTCTCGAGCGCACTGGGAATTTGCATCACAATATGTATATAGCCTCAAAGCGAACCAGCGAGCCTTGCGCATTCACTGTGGAGCGACGCGCTTTCGACATCCGTCTCGTCATCGTTATAGTTGCTGAGAGAATTCATAAGCGCGACGCTCGATTACATATTTGCGTGGCTCCGGATATCCCAAATACTGTAATTTTTATTTCATATAGTCGTCAGCAGGCGTGAAAGTGCCGACATAGTCGTGACTATATATGTACGTTGAAATAAACGTACAATTATTTAGTTGGAGAGGGTTTCTTTCTCCCAACTTAATAATATAAAATAAATTCGACGTTTCTATACAAATTTAGTACGGTGAATCGAAATGCTTCGAGCAATTTTATTCAATATGCTTGTTGATGTTTTAATAATAATGATTAATTTCAACCGTTTATAGATGAAAGTCAAAAAAATATTAATTTAAAAAGACCGGATTCTTATTACTTTCAACCAAATATTCGGTTGAACCAGCCGGTTAAACTACTCAAATCAACCAAGTAAAAATGTAATATGAACTAAATATATCATTGCCCTTATGTGACCGCCGATTTAGTTGAGGCAAACGAAAATTGGTATCAACCAATTTTGAATTTGAATCATCAAACAATGTTTTCTCTCCGTGTACTCATGGAAAAGCGACCTCAAAATTACTCTACTTTCAAACAAGTGTACTCAACAATTTGCTTAATTCGTAAAAACACTCTAATAAAAAATATTCCTACTGTACAAGATCTTTACCATTAAAAAAATCTCTGCATTAACCCTTCGAGTGCACACCTCTCTCACCGATCTGAAAGTGCACAGTGGGTCGAATTGACCTATGACATTTTTCAAATCGCTGTTTCTCCGAAGATATGCATTTTATGTTTATTTGTGTAGAAACCTTTTTTGTAGTAAATTGTTCATATTTTTCAGCTGGACTATTTATTTTCCTTAAAAATAAAAATTTAATGCCCAAACATTATCTCAAAGTAGAGCATGCATTGAAAAATGCATACTTTCACAAAAAAATCATATCTTTGTTTTTTTTAATAAAAAAAATCCCTCGAGGGTCTTAAAGAGAAAGGTATGTGCATGCGAAAAAAATAGGATTGACCAATCTTCCAAAAAGTATATTTATCTGGCAGTTTGAAAATGGGCATTTTTCATGGAGTAAAAAATGAAGAAAAAGTGATTTCTATGATAAATTCTTTATTTTTTATGTAAGAAATGGGCAATTTTAAGGTAGCATTTTTATTATGGAACAACATCGAAACATTTTCACTCGGATTTGCCGCAATTAATGCCCAAACATTAGCTCAAAGTGGAGCATGCATTGAAAAATGCATACTTTCACGAAAAAATCATATCTTTTTTTTTAATTAAAAAAAATCCCTCGAGGGTTTTTAAGAGGAAGGTATGTGCATGCGAAAAAAATAGGATTGACCAATCTTCCAAAAAGTATATTTATCTGGAAGTTTGAAAATGAGCATTTTTCATGAAGTAAAAAATGAGGAAAAAGTGATTTCTATGGTAAATTCTTTATTTTTTATGTAAGAAATGGGCAATTTTAAGGTAGCATTTTTATTATTGAACAACATCGAAACATTTTCACTTGGATTTGCCGCAATCTATGCAAATATATGTACAGTGGAGACCGTACATTCCACTCCGAGATCGTCCGCGTCCTCCTCACTATCCGTGCACTCTTCCTCCATTTCAGCGACAAAATCTTCGTCTTCGTGTGAAATATTGCCCCCGAAGTCGTCATTATCCGACTCTTCGAGCAGAGCGCGCTCTAAGGACTTTTCGGAGTCCTCGTCTGTCATTCTAGGTGTACAAATTGTTATTATAATACAAAAAAAAATCTATGAGCATTGCATGTCATAAAACACCTATCTTTCGATATTTTACACACAATTTCACCAAAAAAATTCGATTTTCAACTTACTAGTGCACACCCTGGGTCAAAATGACCGAACGTCAATTTCGATCGGTTGTCCACAGTATACTGGCACGGACTGAAAATCGCTACCTGCCCTTACCTATAGTGGAAG
>JAPYYW010004882.1:0-10638 GCA_030522545.1 Cremastinae sp. A BG-2022a
TATTGTCTAAAAATGGCTATTTCATGGTTCAATTGTTCGAAAAATACGTAGACGAAAATTCTAAAAAAAAATTGTATTCACGTATTTCATATGGAAGAACATTCTGTCCAAAATTGAACGAATTTTTATCATTTCGTTATATGTAGCCAACCTCCTTGAGAGGTTTCGATAGCCTTGGTGAAAATAAATAAAAACAAATGAAGTTTTACATGTTAAAAGTATAGGGAATCGAAATTCATTAAGAACACGATAAAAATTTGAAAGAACGTTCTTTCCCACTAAATAAATTTATATAAATTCAGAAAAAAAATCGTCTATATTGTTTTCGAGTAATCAAGTGTTGAAGTTACATTCTCATACACGGAAAGTATATCTATATTGTCTATAAAAATCGCTATTTCATGGTTCAATTGTTCGGAAAATAATTAAACGAAAATTCGAAAAAAATTCATCTTTACGCATTTCATATGAAAGAAAATACCCTCTCCAAATTTGAACGAATTATTATTATTTCGTTATAACTATCGAAACCCCTTAATTAAGACGATACCGCAGATCCCAGGCAGTTAGAAAACGCGATTGGTTCAAACTTCTTTAATTCTTTTTCAATGAGAATAATATTTTTTTAGCCCACGCAGGTTAATGGCAAAAATGGGCTGATCTTTGGATTGATCAAATCGCGTTTTGTGTCACGTGGTACATCTACGGCATCACCTTAACGAAAAAGAAAAAAAGAAAAAAGAAAAATGGATGAGAGAAAAAAATAAGAAGGTGATCCTGGATGGGTGTCGATTGCGGATGGTGTGCTCGGCAAAGTCCGAGGCTCGTCTCGCTCGACGGGGCCTTACGGGGCCTCGTCGCGGTTCTCCTCGCTCGAGGAGAATCCGGAGTAGCGGACTCGGCGACCTCAGTAACCTCGTCCTCTCTCTTGCCCCTCGCTTGCCGCTCCGCGTAGGTACATCGATATCGACGGCCACCTTACCTTCTCTCCTGCGTCTTCCCTCTGACGCGTCACTTCCTAACATCGAATCGAGCTACTTGCAGCTCGTCAACGCTCGCGCCTTTCTCAACAATTGCTCCATTATTTCTGGACACACTCGGAATATCAGCACTGAGATTGTTTTCCCTCGTAAACACCGAGAAATAATTATGTATTTGAATTAAGCACGAGCGATTTTTTTTTTTAATATGAGAATTTTATTAATTTTATGGGATTTTGTTCTTACTACGCTTATTAATAAATTCTGTGTCAAGAAATTGTTTTACTGAATTCATTGCGTATAGATATTTATAGTAATTTCAAAACGTTTTACTACCATTTTTTATTTCAATTGTTTAAACGATTAAAAAAATGTTTAAATTATTGTGAAAGTATTTGGCAATTTTTTATAGCAAAAGCCAGTCTGGATTTTACGAATTTTATGTCAAGAATTTACTTTTTGCTGGGATTGTCTGTATCCTACATCCTTAACATGTATTCTAAAAATTACGTAAAAATGTCAATATATACTCGCTCTAAATTTTATAGACTGTCATCCCGAAAAATAAAAAAAAATTCACCTCTCTAAATTTGAGATATATAAAATGAAAATTTTGCTTATTTATATCGTATAGTTGTCGAGTAAAATAAAGTGAAAAATGTTAAAAATATTAAAAATATTAAAAACAGAGAACATTAGAATTTAATAGTTTTGTAAGCCAATTATTCAATATTGAATATCAATTATATTTGTCTACAAGTTTTATCATTACAACTGTTTTTAGAATTTTCTTCTACATAGAGTTCTCGCATATTAATTAAACATTAAAATTCATGTGCATAATGATATAAGATTTGCATGCATACGTATGGAAATTTTGTGTACAAGGATGCAATTTTAATGCTCGATAACTTCTGAAAAAAATTATGTTGTTATATTTGAAGCCAAAGCTCATTATCATTAAATTTCATCAAGTTTTATATATCTTGATAAAGATCAAAAGGTAGGAGTTTGGCAGGTTATTCAAAGTTTGGCTGTGCATGTAAACTATAAATGTAAAATCGTTTCTTCGATTTATTGAGAATTTTTTTATTTGCACAAATCTTTTTCAATATCATGAAAACATGTGTGCAATTTTAAGTTTTGCAATCTAGAAATCGAGGTGTAAATTCTTAAAAATCATTACTTTTTTAATTTTCTATGTAAGAATCCATGTTAAAAGTAATAATTTTAAAAAATTATTCATATCTAAATTATTATTTTTTATTTTGCATACAGATTAACATAACGCTAGAGAAGATTTGTGTGACATATAAAGAAATTTTATCTCATTAAATTTTTTGTTATAATTTTACATTTAATCAACACGTATAGCCAAACTTTTTGATATACTGCTGTTGTGATTTTGTTGCTTTAATGGAATTTTGGTGATACATAGAAGCTCGATGAGAAATAACGTGTGGAAAATTTGATTTAGGACATGTGCTATTATCATATAAATTGACAAGAACTCTGATGAGGTTTTACTATTATACATATGTGATCTTGTACAATATATTTCATAACAAAAGTAACAGAGAGAATTGTATTAAAAAATTGAAAAATGATTCTGATATAAAATTAATAAATATAACTAATTAATCGAAATTTGACTTATTAAAAAAAAGTATTTGATGCACTGAAACGTATTTGATATAAAGAATTTTCTCACTATTGTTTTCAAAAAAAGGGAAAATTATGAGAACCATTACAGAAGTAATTGGAAAATA
The DNA here is from genome assembly GCA_030522545.1 of Cremastinae sp. A BG-2022a. Taxonomy (NCBI): domain Eukaryota; kingdom Metazoa; phylum Arthropoda; class Insecta; order Hymenoptera; family Ichneumonidae; species Cremastinae sp. A BG-2022a. The sequence continues at coordinate 2,750 of JAPYYW010004882.1, forward strand.
ACTTTGGAATACCGATACAGAAAATAAAATAAAAACAATTGTCAATTTCTTTGTCTTTCAATTTTATTTTAGCTTTAACTTTTAATGAATAAGTAAAAAAGTCTAGCCGAAAAAACGAGTGACCGAATAAATCAGAAATCAATTTGCGCTGAAACGTAATTTACAATGGAAAATCTAAACGCATATCTAATTCGTAAGAATGTAAATGAAAATAAAAAGATTTTCTCACGGTTGTTACCAAAAAAAATTGAGGGAACGGTTAGAGAGGCAATTGAAGAGAAAAAAAAATGTTTGTCTGCCGCGTGCGTGTAATTTATAACGAAAAAAATGAAAAAGGGGAAAAGAAGCGCGAGTGGGAGGGAAAAAAGGAAAAGCAGGATTAATGGTAGTAGGAAAAGAGCGTACTGTTTCTCACAGGAACAAAAATAAAGTTGAAGATATCCCGATGCGGACAATACGTTGGCTTTCTCAGGTTCGGGACCCGATTTACCGTAATTATGCCCATTTCAATATATGTATCTCTCAGTTCCACACTTACCCAGTGCTCTTTAAATTTAGACACATGTATACGTATGAATGAATAATATCCAAAATCCATAGGACGTTCAACGTTGATTTTACAAGTATTTTACAACATTTTATAATAAAAATATTTTACAATAACCCATATTGATTGAATTATGACAGAATTAAAACTATAATTTCGTCCAATTAAAAAAAAAATTTTAATATCGGAGGAATAAATTTGTTAAATGAATTTAACAATTTAAATGAATTTAGGAGCAATATTTTTAAAAATATGAGAATTGAATACATTTTTGGAAAAATTTTGTTAATTGTATAAAAATATTTTTTAAGAAGGTTGAAGACGATTATTAAAAAATGTTTTAATAATATTTTTTTTGCTTAGTTGCACAAGCAATGTTTAAATTGTCGCAGCACATGCTCAATATATTAAATACAAAAATAATTTAGAGCAAAAGAAGAGAGTCTGGATTGTACGTTAATAAATCGCAAGCAATTTAGATTTTTAAGCAAAAGTTTTTTATTTATAACTTACCTATTGAGAAAGGTTTTTAAAATTCGTTGTCGTTTTAATTTTATAAAAAAAAATTAATTTTATAAGAGACTGGATTATTTAGGTTCAACGAGCAATTTTTATTTATGACATTAAATAATGAAATAAATGTGCAAGTGAGCGTGGAATGGCCTATATAGATGTGAATACCTGTGAAAAAGATGATAAGAATCGTGGGTCATAACCGTTATATTCGCCATAAACGAAAAACTCCCACGGCTCGTTATGGGATTCCGCGTCGATGATACTGCACGGCGACGGTGAACGGAAACGAAATAGATAAAAAAAAAACATCTTGAGAAAAAACCGAACGAACCGCGGCGTAAACGACCTTGACTTACTTGCGGATTCAAGATATTATTTTTAAATGAAATGAAGAAAATTTATATTTATTTGAACGCCATCGATTCGATTTACTCGAATCTCTCGTATAGAAATTTGAGACATATAATTTTTTTATTGTTTCACGGAAAATATGTATATTCTATTAGTGCATATTTTTTATTTGCGTTTTATTTATTTTTTCTATTTTACAATTTATGTATTTTTAGATTAAAAAAACATAGTTCATTATTTAAGGTGATGTGAAACACCCATCAATTTCGAGTGATTTTTTGGACAAATCCCACCCTCGTATTTTTCAAGCAAATTCAGTGAAATTTGAATATGTTATGCAATTTACACTAAACTAGTGCATGACGTTCTTGGAATTTTAAAAAACGAAAAAAAAATTTTACTTTGGTTTTTTTATTTTTTTTCTGAAATTCCAAGAGTGTCACACCTATAATAATACACTGCATAACATATTCAAATTTCAGTTCATTTGCTTGAAAAATACGAGCATGGGATTTGTCCAAAAATTCGCTCAAAATTGGATGTTTTATATCGCCTTGAGATATCAATAAATGGTGATTCCCTAAAATAAATTATTTATTATTCAGCGAGGAATGAAAATGTGAAATAGAAATTGTTTTAAATAAAATTGAAGAAAAATTATTAAAAATTTATTGAAAAAAAAAACGTAAAAACCATAATGTATAGCATAAATATTTATATGGCTACCGAGTTTTTCAACTTTCTTATATAATGTATATATTTTTTTTCCTCTATTTCGAATAATCGATCATCGAATCAGATCGAGCATCGTGCATCGAGGGCAAATACCAGAGGACGAGAATTCTCCGATCTGTGGCCGTTGACCGATTTATTTGGCTACGAAGCCAGAGAGAGAGAAGATAAGAGTCGAAGAACTCTCTCATCACGTTTCTCCATCTCTTTCTCTCCCTCTTTCGTTTTTCTCGCTCTCTCCCCGATTGCCGGTGCAAAGTCCTACACACTTGTTCGCTTTTCGCCAAGTGCACGTTCTTCCTTCCCCCCCCCCCTCTTTCCCTCGCCACGATTTGCGCGCAAATTGGCGGTTGTCCAAGTATACAATGAAGAGCGTTTCTCTTCTTTTCTCACTTTTTCCACTCTTCGGGCGATCTTCTCGCTACTCGTTCGCCAGGTATTCTCTTGTTCTCGCGCTGGCCAACGACTCCCGATCGCATTCCAGGCCCATCGAGGTACTTTGATCGTCAAGGCGAACCTAACATGAATATCTGAAAAATTTTATTTCGTGCGAAAGAATTCTTGATTGCTCCACATTCAATATTTTATCAAAATTTACCGTTTCGTTTTTATATGAAAAATTATCTTAAATTCAAACGTTTGTTTGTAAAAGAGACGTATTTTGAAGACGTTTTGTTACCCGGAAGTAGAATTATGAAAATTTTACGACACTGCACTAACTGCTGACATCAAACTAAAACAGAAATTAGATTGATTAAATCAATAAATATATGACGTGAAAATCTTGAACTTTTACTGCATTTTGAAATTCGAATTTTTTAGAAAAATTACATAAATGGATGTTATTATAAGGTAACAACTATACGGATTATTTTCGAACTAATTGTAATAATATATTTATAGCTCAACTGAATGAGTGTAGATTGAAAAATTCTATTAATAAAAATCAATTATAAGCATGATTGCAAAATACTATATTTTGTTCCATAACAAATCAGTATAATTATCATGTAATAGTCATAAAATCTACTTATACTTTTCTCTCATGCAGTGGTCGCTTTGAAATTATATATTTCCTTCCAAGTGAATTTCACTTTCTAGCGTTTTCACTCAGATACCTATTTATATAATATAATATTACAATTTTTGTATTTAAATAATCATGAATTTACATTCTAAAAAGATACAAGAGTATTCTTGAATTTTTGAAAAACTTTTTAAAGCTACTTAAGGTAGGAGTCGCGTGACAGTCTGTTCAAAAGTTTTGGCTGTATATACGTGTTAACTAAATGTTGAATCATTACTTGAATTTATTTGAAACAGAATTTTTTCAAAATTTACACTAATCTTCTTTGGCATCATATTAACATGTGTGCAGAATTTAAAGAGGCTTCACCATGTGGTTTTCGAGATATTTATTTTCATAAATTGCCACTTTTAACATGGGCTCTTATGAGAGATCAAAAAATATGACGACTTTCAACAATTAATATCTCGATTACTATAGATGGTGAAGCTTCATAAAATTTGGCATACATTTCAACATGATCTCAAAGAAGATCTATGCAAATTTTTAAGATATTCTGTTTCAAACGATTTTACGCGACTTCTACCTTAACACAGTGAAAACTGCGTGGACGTTTTCGTCCAGTTGCGATTGCGTAAACGATGAAATGACAGAGTATGATTAAAAACGAAATTTGACAACATCGAAATCTCAAAATAAACAGGATTTCTCTTCCGGAAACGACGAAATTCAGTAAATACGATATTAAAGTAACACTTTATTTTGTATATATTTCTTAATGGTTTATTGTTTATTTACAATCGGATTGCGACGTTACAGGTGCTTCTGGAACTCAAAGAACTCGGTTCCGCGTAGGTTTCAACGAGTCAAGGGGCACGTGGGTGTTTTTACAAGCAACCCCCGCTCTAGAGTGGTTAAAAATCATTCGACCTCGAATAACCGTTTCACCCGAGTTGTTCCTTTTTTTATTCAGCCTCTCTAAATATATATACACGCATTGATTTCTGGACAAGATATTTACGCATTCATATCCTATCGCTACATCCCAACACTTTCTTACTTATCGTGTACCCCAATTTTTTATCTCGCTAAAAATTCATTCTTTTGTATCTCTCCCAATCTAATCTTTCTCATCGACATCAAAGTTTCATCAATAATATATACCAGTTTATTTATTTTATTTTTTTAAATTTATTTTATATGTTATTTGAAAAAAATATTAACAGAATTTTTTTTTACATTTCTCTTTCATTTATTTCTTATCGCACTTTTCAATAATAATTTGTTAAAATAAAGTACACGTATGTACTCTATTCTAATCATTATTATTATTATTCCACCATTAATACAGTTTTTATCGAATAATGTCTAAAAATATAGACATTGAACTTTCTTTCCCAGTTTAGCCTCCTCAAAAGAATTTCGATTGATCCGGGCTATAGAAAAGAATAATTCAAGATTGAGTTATTCAAGCGCGGTCACAAATCGTCCCTGAGTTACGAGAGAACGTTCGCGGAACGCACGTGGCTCGATGTGGGCGGACTTATAACTATAAAAGACGCACAGGCATATTATTATATATGTGTGTATCCGCACAAAACGTATAACCGTGTCCGGGCGCGAGCCTTTTAACCGTATACATTTTTTTTCCATCGATCCGTGACGTCACGATTGCATCGGGACTGGAAATAAACCCGGGCTCGAAGAATTCCGACATTCAAACTGGGCGGGTCAGCGTTTCCTTTCTTTTTTTTTTTACACGAGTTAAAAATATTTCTACAGATATATTTTATTCATTCATTTTATTTTTAGTTCCATTTTATTAATCTATTTTTGTTATTTATTATAGCAATTATTCAATCTAATTTATTGATTTTTGTATGAAAAAGAAACTTTCGTATAAATAAATTGCTAAGTACAAGAAAAGTACTTGTGATATAAAAACCTACAGTAATGTAAATTTTGTATAACAAAAGTACTATTACAATATGTAATTTTATACATTGTATAACCGTATAATTATATATAATAATATGATTTTTATTTGCATACCCTATATGGGTTTTTACAAAATGGTATAATTATATTATATAGTCATACTTTTTATAATAACGTTCATGTTCATATTCGTGTTTTTCACAATATAAATATTTTTTACAGCAATGTACTTATGTACATTATTCAGCTGTACAATATCCATTAGCACACATTGATGTAAAAAATACTTTTGCAGTACAATATTTATATTATTTATTTATGAATTGTGATTGCTACACTGATGGAAAAATTGTGGTAGACATTTTATATATTTAAAAATATTTTTAGAAAAAAATGAAATATACTTAGAACAAAATCTCAACAAAATTTAAGTAATTAGCACATAGTTGTTACTTTGTAGTTATAAAGTAAACATCCCAATAATTGAAAGATATGCTTGCTACATTATTTTATATGTTTGAATTATATTTTTCGTAATAAAATCAAAACATTAAACTATACTGATTGTGAAACAATAAGCTTCTCAACCCTAGAGACAGGATCGATTTTGCAGTCCAACTATTTGTCCAACTATCAGTCCATCTACATATTCAAACATGCAAGTGTTTATTTTCTATAAATATTGTTTAAAATTGAGACATAAGATGAGTTTTAGATCGCCAAAATATCAGACAATAATTTGTATATGTATTTTAAGCATATTCTTTCGTTTAAGTATTTTCAAAATACAGATAAAGTGCATGAAAAAAACTCTCAGATGTCCAAAACTATATTGGAACGTTTGTCCAGTGCATTCTTATGATAAAAACCAGAAAAACGGTCCTCTGAAATTTCTGACCCTGCGCGTCAGCGAAATGCAAGGTCGCCGGTAGCTCGTTACGCGAACCGGTCTCTCGATGGCGACACAATGGATGAGTAACGTCGCGCATGCAGAAGAGCAAGAATCCCCATTCTCGCGCGTTGCGTGATCGCTCCCTGACACGCGTTCGTTCACAATCGCATGTATTTTGTATATATATATATATGTACACCGGCGCGCCGTCCTTTACATTCAACGCCGATCGATTTATGGCATCGAGAAGCTATCGCGAATAACCGTTGACGTTACGGATTATTACGTAAGCAGGAGAGCAAACGTGTGCCGTCATCGAAATCACATTGTGCTCCTTCGGCCAGCCAGGCTTCTTATTCTTGTCCGCCGCGAGGGATTAATTGTGGAATCCGAAGATTATTAAGGAGGTATTAACGAAAGTACGAAACTGAATTTTTTTTATTGAATTTTTTTTTTTACGATATAGAGTGCTATTTAATAGTTATTTAGTCGATGCGGTAATCGTGAAATTAACCATTAAGCAAGAATTGAATAGTATCTTTACTTTTTTATATTTGTCATTTCTGAACATAAGTCGACAAAAAAATCATTTTCTTTTAAAAAGCTGTTTTGTAAAAAAAAATACTTCCACTGATGAATTACTGAAAAGTGCATGTATCGCTAAAATATTTTTGTTTTTATTACGTACTTACATCAACCATTTTTTGATCGATCCTTTGAACGATATAAAAGTTGATATATGTAATCGCTCTCTGGTGGTGAGTCACAAGAAAATGAATAACGCGAAATTTTTCTGAGTTAAAATACGTATTTGAACCAACTTTCATGCCGATAGATCGATTTTTATAGAATTTCATACTCTGCTGTGTCATCTGGTCACGATGAGTTAAAATAAAGTAGCCTATGTTTAAATCGACATTCTAAACTGTTCCTATGACAAATTTTAATTATTTACCATAAAAATACATATATGATAATCTAACTTTTCATTGGATTGTTTAATGATAATATCAGATATGACACTTTTATACGTGAGTGAATCCAAGTCAAATTATAACGTAATAATGAAAATCACTTTTTAACTATCAGTATTACATCAATATTTTACATTTCGAAATTAGTATACTTGGTAAAAACGATTTATTAATTCTTAAAAGTTATTTATTTACGCCTCATTTAAAAATAAGCCAAATAGTATCTTATTTGATTAGCAACTATCGCTAATTACCTCCTTAAGTTCGAGATTCGAAGCTCCCTTGTCGCACGAAACAGAAAAAAGACCCTCTTGAATTTTTTCGGAGATCCGAATTCGGTTAAATGTTTGCGCTCGATTCAAGTTTGATCTCGAGAAACCAGGATTTTGTGAATGAACGTTTCCATTCGTATATAACACTAAGTTTACATCAATATTTACTTTCATTTTACGTCTATATTTTTCTTTATCATGACAAATTGTCGTTTGTTAAAAAAAAATGTCACAGATATTATATTTTCGGATTATCTCGTCGATATATCTTCTTTTTTTCTATTCGAGTTTATCGTAAGAAGGGTCTTGGTTACATAGACAAACTTTTTTTTTATAAAATTGGAAAATAAATAATTTATTAGAAACTGCGATCGATATTTTTTGTATTTTATTTATTAGTTGAGAAGTATTTTTTAAAGTTTAATTCAAAGTTTTGTTAATATTTGCTTTTATAACGTTTTTTTAGTCATAAGCTCGAAAATGATTCACTTCCGAGTCCTCAAAAAAGTACACAATACTCGGGAGGATAAATTTTATGGACTTTTTAACGAAGTGGAGACTCTCGGGGATTTCTTTTTAATCTTTTTTTGGAGTCTGTCTCTTTTTCTCTTCATTCGTTTTATTCAAGTTTATCATGAAC
>JAPYYW010004883.1:0-10095 GCA_030522545.1 Cremastinae sp. A BG-2022a
AAATTTTCTGTAGATAACGAAAATGCTACTTATTCGAGGCAGAATTCAAGAATTCATATTGAAAAATTCAAAAAACGATCAAAAAATCAGTTTTTTGGCCTAATTCGTTGACAAATTCACTGTCACTTGATGAAATCAACTTTATTACGAGTGATTTTTAAATATTTTTGCAAAATGAAGAGAATGGCGCTAGAATTATGTTAATATATTTTAAAATTTATCACGTCTTGAAGATATAGACATTTGTTAAATATTTTCAAATGTTCTGTTTTCGCTGCAATTTCGAAATAAAAAGTCTCTACAAACATTGTTCTGTTAAAATGCAATGTCTAGTAAAAATTTCAAGTCAATCCATCGTTGATAGGTCAATTTCTATAGAATTCCATACTCTGCATTGCCATCTGGTCACGATGAGTTAAAATAAAGTAGCTTATGTTCCAATCAACGTTGAAAACTGTCTCTGACAAATTTCATTCAAATCCTTGCAAACGTTTTTGCGTGATTGAGTAATAAACATCCAAACATAAAAACATTCACATTTATACATTAAAAAGATTTTGACAACTCGATAGTAATACCAAACATAAATTCGTGCATTTCAGACTGTCAGCCTGAGATGGTATCTGTGGGGTGCCAGAGGAAAATTGACGCGAAATTCGAGTGTCGAGAGCGGTGGGAACAGAAAGAGCAAATCGACTCAATGGACAGTATGGTTCGTGGTTTTGCTCCATTCGACGCAGATAGGAGTACTCTGGAGATATTTCAAGCTTTTCATACCGGTAGACTTGACCTATGTAAAGCACGAGGTACATTTTCAACCTTAACACATATCTTTAATTAATAATTTAGCTTTAATTACTGTTACTGATGATCGTTGTATGTTTTTGAGTCAGGTTCGAGAGCTCTGCGTTTTGCGATTGATTCACGCTTTCTGCGAAGCTGCTCCCATGCTGCTTCTTCAGCTGTACCTTCTGTCAATCGGTATAGGCTCCGAAAGCACGACGAGGGACGAGGAGAAAGTGGAAAGACTGAGCGCCAGGGAATCTGACAAATTGGCAGAGCTGACGGCCGTCTCGGCAGGTCTCTCGTTGTGGAGCGTTTGCTGGGCGGTTGCGAGTTTCAGCAAAGGTGCCGCGAGATTGCGGAATCTGGAACGTCTCGTTCTCACGTGGCTCGGCGTTCTGGCACAGCTCGCCTGGCGTCTCGGTACGGTCAGCGCACGTGTCGGGGCACTCGTCGCTTATGCCTCGCTCTACGGTGGACAATGGCTGCTCGTTGTTATGGCTCTGCACTGGCTATCGATGCTCACGTGGCTGTTACTCACTCCCGACGGTCTTTTTCACGGCGGCGAGAGACTCACCGCTTTTCGCAAAGGATTCCTCGCTTCTCTCCTCGCTTTTGTATACGTCTTCGCTTACGTAAATCTTCACGAGACGAATCATCGACAAAAAATGGTTAATTATCGATTAACGATCATTCTTCATAATTTACGTACACTTTGAGCATTTTTTTTAAATCTTTTTTTTTCTTTTTTTCGCAGATTATATTTTATACGGTGATGTTCCTGGAAAATAGTTTACTCATCGGTGTGTGGGCCGTGGGAGTAAACGGAAACGATGTTCATCATCCACGACCGATCACACTAGTACTCATACTTCTTGCCTTATTTTTTGGCGGCCTGTTTTTCATGGGGCTGTACTACAGGTTTTTTCACGTTAGGAGACTGAGATACGAGGCTGGTGGTCGTATGAATGGAAACAACGTTACTACAACGTTGGCTAATCAGGCAAGTTTACTCAATCATCATTTATTCACGAATCAATGAATATTGTTACTTATATTTTGCGCTTTCCAGGACTCGCCGGACGAGAAACAGATCGACTATGGGGACGAGAAAAAAATTGCTCTTGCCAATAGTACGAGAAAGGTCAAATTAACCAACGGTGGTATTCCCGGTGTTTTTAATTGTCGTTTCGCTAATCCGACAGTTACGAATCTCAATAGAAAGAAAAAGAAACCGACCACTTTCGTTCCTCCACCCGTCCAGCAGACAATGACGAATCTGGGAGAAACGAAACCGTGGTCCAGTCCCAGTGGAAATACCAAGCAGTTAATCCCATTTTGGAAGAGACCATTGGCAACGGTCACACAAGTAAGTATTGCAAGCAAATCAAAAATAGATAAATAACGATGTTATTCTCGATACAAAAAAATTAATATTTTTCAAGGACGACGAATGGACCACTCCAAAAAATGACGTCGACATACCAGTAGGTTCTCTGAATGTAAATCTCATACGAGAAAAATTAAGAGAGAAGAAGCAACAGCAGTTGCGCGAGTTGAGAGCCATTCAAGAGGAAATAAAGGAGGGAAAACTGGTTCCGCCGCCCTCGGCATCGACGTCCTCGTTCTCGTCTTCGTTGTCAGCGGCGAATCAGCAACCGCCACCGAACACGAAGCTGCACACGTCGCCGAGTTCCCCGCTAACGGGTTCACCAGCCTCGGCGAACGAGACGAACGGAGTTGTCACGTTGACGTCCTGGCCGCCGATAAAAATGCACTGTCTGCTGCCACCCGCGCCTTCCTCGCCTTATCATCCGACTTCGCATCCGGCAAATATCTGGAAGTCTTCCCAGAGAGACCGTGCGGACACGCCGGAAATTTTGTTGGCACCTCGGTGCCTTCCTCACCATTTTTCGCACTGGACACCTTCTGGTCACAGGTAAAGATAATAAATCAAAATATTCATAACTATTGAATGAAATTCATGTCATGTTCGATTAAAATAATTTGTTTTTATCCACAGGTTGCGCTCAAGCCAGAATGGCGAGGAAGAAAGTTCAAAGGGCGAAGGCGAGGGGGAGGGCGAGGTCAGCGACATGGACGGTAGTCAAATTTCCCTGCCGAGAAGTTACACGCTTCCGCGGGAATTTAAATACAATAATTCGAGCAATCAGCCGAGAGAGAGACGAGGACCTGCGAGCAAGTTGCAACCGTCGCGATTTTATCTTCCGTCGACCAACAGTTCGGATGGTTAGATGGAAAAAAATACTTGTCACAGCTGAAATATATTTTAATTTTTAAACAATTTTAAAATATTTTTAACCCCTTTTTATTTGTTTTGCAGGGGACGTGGACAGTGCCGACAATGAGGAGGAAACGGACTCGGAATTGCAAGCTCGCACGCAAAACGGCTATGGTTTGACCGAGATTCACGGAGGCTGTTTTCCGTACGAGAGCGGAGACGGTATAGATTTATCGAACTCCGAAGCAAATGCTTCGTCAACGCCAATGGCCTCGCTCGGTTGTTACATGAGTAACTCTTACGGGGTCTTGAGACCAAATCAATTAATCAGAGCGAAGGTGAAGCACGAGACAAAGCTTTGAGCCGGGTCTCAATATTATTCTTAAACGGTCCTTCGCTCGAATTCTCGAGACTATGAATTTAACTTGAGAGAAATCATAAGACTGCGCGGTAATCTGACGAAAAGAAAGAGAGAGAGAGAGAGAGCGAGAGAAAATGGAAACCAGTGTGCCTTCGACATTCGAAACGGACGTGCAGATAATCGCCGAACGATATTTCTACAATTCCATCCAAAAGTATGGCTCCGCATAAAATTTTCAATTGTATTTATTTTCGACAAAACAGAATATAGTTTTTCGATCGTATTTAAGGACGAATCGCCTTTGAAATATTCAAATAGCATTGGAATTGAGCCCAGGGGAGACGAGTCTCTCTTTTGTACTTTTATATTGTACTTTTCTATTTTGTAAATATAAAATACGTACACGGCGAAAGTATTTCTTCGAGAATGCGTTACCTCTGGTCAGTAGATTAAACGAGAAACGTAGAGGAGATGAAAAAAAAGGAGCTGAGCGAGACGTTTTCCCGATGAACGTGCTATCGGGCTCGCACGAGCCCGAGCAAATTGTTCGAATAAAATTCATTCTGGTCTCAATCAGCGAGAGTGTACAGAAATCGGAGAGAAGAATCGTGCCGCTTTGACGAGATGGGCTTGATTCACGGTGGGAGATAATGTACCTAGCCAACTCCGACAGGACTTTGGATAAGAGTGGAGAATTCGCTGCCTGGGTGTAAGCTCGATTCTTCGAATCTGCTGACCTCGCACCTTCGACGAAAACATCCACAGGGCTTTCCATTTTTTTCATCCTCGGCTTTAAAGTAACTAAAATTCCAAAATAAACGTTTAATTTTACCAACGAAAAAATATAACGATTATTTTCGTGAGGAATAAAAAGATGTCTCAATATTTTCAATTTTCACAGTTTAAAAAATTGGCTCTTTGGGAGACTTTTTCGGCCGTTCGTTCTGGAATTCCCCGTACAGCGAGACGGTTGTATTCACCGAAAGGCACTCACGGGCGTCCTGTGGGCATTGACTATTGATTAGAAATTCGCCCGAAGGAAGGGCGGAGGGAGGCACGATGCTGGAATAGAGAGAGCGAGGAAGAAGGGTGTATCTCCATAGAGGTTTTAGGAAAGTACTGGCGATCGAGGACGAAAAAGGGAAAGTCCATTATCACCAAAAATAATAATTCACTCCACCGGCGAGCCCCATCAAAATTTCAATGAAAATCGCTCTCGCGATCTATGCGAATATAACTATGAATACAGAGCAGTCGTTTCAGATTGCAGTTTGAAATGATTCGAGCTACGATCAATGGACAGTCGACCGATATCGTATGGAGAAATTTCCGTGATTTCTGCGAGGGAAAAAAAATGATGAGTGCAGGGCGAGACGCGGAGAGGATATGGAAAGCTCTCGAGACAACCCCTTGAAATTTAGGAGGATAAAATGGACTGGTCGCGGCGTTATGGGAGAGGCTTCTCTCTTATCGGGAGGATTGTACGGTTCGGAGGAAGGAGAGAAGCACGTACGGGCTATTCATTGAGCAAAACGAAATGAACTCGTGGCGTCTCGTCCCTCTCGCTCGCGATCCCTCCACGCACGAGCCGCCTCGAGATTGTAAAGCTTCCTCCACAATTCAGCTTCCCTCGTCGACGAGGAAGCTTTATCCGCTCGAGCACACGCCGAGTCTCGACTCCATTCGCCGAGGGAGCTGTGTGTGGTTAGCTCGAGAGCAACCTCGAGAAATGTGATTGCAGCCGAGGGGGGAAGGACCGAACGGGAGCAAAATGTCCGGGGATGAGAGGAAACATCGGGGAATCAACTTTTTATTGAAGCAGAGAGCCGGATCGGAGATGGCGAAAGCTCTTCGAGCGCCCTGTCCGATTCGAACGTCAGGGGCGAATTTTCAACAGGAACAAAATACACTCGCGCCCTTTCGACACGGACTCTCCTCAGAATGGATTTATAAATGGGTATACTACGCTGAAACGTCTCGTGAATGGGTGACAGACCTTGGCTGTGCGCCGTTTTCCGTGTACGTGACGCCTCGTGACGGCACACACATAGCGAGCGAAAATAACCGAGCGCGCACGGAGCTCGGCAAAAACGATATACGTACAGGGAGAGAGATACGTCTGATTCCACTCAAAAGCACGTCGGTCAATAATCATTCCCCATAGGCTCTCCATATTTTAAAGCTAACGTAAATAAAGTAAAATTTAGAAATGAAAAGGTTTGAGGCATACACGATGCGGAGATTGATGCTTCCTCGATCTTCATCGAATTTTCATCTCAATTTGAGTTTACTCAAATTGGAAAATAATAAATTGGCGAATTCGTTGGGCTGCGAGCAAAACTTTTCTAGTTGCGGGATCGTTATCAGTTTCTAGCTGCTGCATATCGGGAAAGGGAGCGGGTTGATGAAGCTCGCAGTGGTAGAATTTATCGCTTTTCTCTCTTGCAGCTCGACAGAGGGCAGGAGCTTTGAGTACTGAAAAAAATTAAGACTCGATTAATGTTATTTTACATTAAAAAGCTTCGTCATTATAATTAATACTTAAGGTAATTCTATTATAAAATCGTTTTCTTAGGATTTCGTTAAAAATTTGCACAAATCTTCTTTGATATGGCATACATATGTGTATCAAATTTTAAGAGGATTTACCACGTAGAAATGGAGATATTTACTATCAAAAATGTCAATTTTTGGCAATCCCCCACAAGATGCGATTTTTAATCCTAAATATCTTCAATTCTAGATCGTGAATCTTCTTAAAATTTAGCATAGTTATTTATTATACTTCGAAGTAGATTCCCTTAGTAAAAAAAAATTGGTAAGATTTTTTTTCGTAATTTTTATACATATGTAGCAAGTACACCTTGGATGACCTTGAATTTTGAGTATGTTCTTGAAACAATTTGCAACAACTTTTCTTAATTGACTCAAACTCAAAAACCACATGGAATGGAAATAAATTAGTATGGTAATATCGTGCCCACCCTCTATTTTGTTTATCTGATTAAAAAAAAAGTTAATACTCATCTGCTTTTAGCTTTTATGCCTTTTACGAGCTTTTTGACATTCCGTTTATGTGATCGCGAAATTTATCATTGCACGAAACGCAGCTTTTTTTATCATCAATAAAAATAATAACTGAAATAATATGCGTCTCATTGATATGGGATTCATGGAATACGCGTGTAAAATAATTTTAACAACTACTTTTACAAAAAGAAACAATTTTGAATTCATGATGAACGCTGTTATCGACGAATGGTCAAGGTACAAAAAAAACACAAGCGAAATGAAAACAAAATTTAGAAAACGTTCGAAATTCCGTGAAAAATATTTTACCGCAATTTAAATAAAAACTCTAAACTTATTACGAATTATAAAAATATGTTTGGATATGAGTTTTGCTCGAAATTAATTTTTAGTATATTCGAGTAGATTCACTATAATAAACGATAAAACAAGTTTAACGATCGTACCCAAACAACTAACAATCGATCGATCCAATGCCTTTTTGAAAATCTGTAAAATTAATTTACAAATGGATGCATGTGGGTGCATCGAGCGGGGGGCAAGGAGAGAAGGTCGGCGCGGTTGACGGCGCCCGTGAGTAGCGCGCCAGTCGCCAACCGACGGTGTTACGGAATGTATCGCGTGGGCTCCCTCGCGATCTCTTGATCCAACGAAAAAAAATATATTCTCGTTTGACGAAAATCGATAGAAGAACGAGAGAGCCGATGATGTCGCCGTGCCGGAATCGATGAGCGAGTTCCGTTCTTGCGAGTACATCGACGTGCAATTCGCGTAAAAAAAAAGGGTGGGCGGCGGAGCGAGGAGGGAACAAAAACACGGAGAATGCACGGGGACGGGTAGGAAAGATTGAAAAGAATAAGGAGAGGAAGCTTCGCGAGATTTACGAAGCGCGAACGCGGAAGGGCGCGTCGGGCGATTTTTTTCGGTAGCGCGGTATCGGAAAAATATTTTTTTCATCGAGCTGTCGTCGGAGCTGGGTGAGCCCGAGCGAGAGGGAGCGTTCGTGTGCGCGTCCGTATGCGTGTGCACGTCGTGTCAGCGACAGAATGGATACGGGAGACGACGATGTTTACCGGTGAGACAGGAGATGGATCGTCGCAACGTGGCTAAAAAACAATCGAGAATCGAGCCTTGTCGAGTGCGCCGATAACAAGACCTTTCGGGATAACGCGTGTTTGCGCGTCTGGCGAACGTCTGACGCGCCAAACGAGCGTGCATGCGAGCGGAGCGCCTCTCGCCGTTGGTCGTTGTGCGCCGCGCGCGTGTGTCGCTCTCTGGCACCAGCGGAGCGAGCCGGTGAACAGAGCCAGTCGAGGCGAGCGAACGAGCGCGCGAGAGAGAAAACGATAGCTTTTACCAGCCGTCCAACGAGTTTCACGAGCTCCGAGTAGTGATCAGCCTCTGAAAATTCTCGCGATTCGTTTCGTTTTTCGCGACACGTACCCGGGATCCCGCCCTACCGAATATTCGCGTTGATCCTCCGTAAAAACGACGTCGCTCGCACTCGTCATGAGCTGAGGCGTTGTTTTTTGACAGTTTTCGGAGGGCTCGCCGAGTGTACCCGAGCGGAAAAAGGAGCGTCATGAGCCTCGTTCCAGGAGGTTCGTCGCTCGCGGAGGATCGCCGTCGTTCCGTCCCTGCAACACGAACGACCCGCCGAGAGTCGCGCATCGTTTTTTCCCGCGATAAAACGATGAAAATAGGCCTGTGAGAGGAAAGAGTGCGAAATTTTCGTGTCCGCGTTACACGGTGACGAGAAGCTTCGCGAGGCGTTAAAGTGTGACAAAAATTAAAACTCGTGTTCGTGTGCGTGAGAAAACGGAGAAATGTTTCTCGCGAGTTTCGAGGGGAAGAGTCGCGTTCGAGCGGATCGCCAGGTCCGAAATATTTCCTACGATTCCGAATTCGTTTTGTGAGGAGGAAAAAAATATATATGAAAATTATTCGTCAAGCTCGAATTGTGCGAGTTCCGATGAAGAAGCTCGCACTTCCGGCCCAGCGAGAAACATTCCCGAATAAATTTCGATCTCGTTAAATGACGCAGGCTTTTCGCGTATTTAGATGCGAGGGAAGAGAGAGAGAGCGAGTTTACGCCGAGCCGGAAGTGAAAATAAAACGAGGAATACAGTGGAGCGGTGATTGTGTGAATTCTTTTGTGCTGAAAGGAAGAAAAAAATGTGTCGGTGAGTGAACAGGCGCGATCACTTTTAGGAGAGTTCAGGGAAATAGCGTAAAAGTAAAAAAATAAAAAAATTAAAAATTCAATGTCGATGGAACGAGGAGAGAACGGGGAAATTGTGGACTCGTGACTGAAAATTTTACATTTCGTCGTTCATGAAATTTGTTTTCAAACTAAATATTTTAAGAGAAAAATTCGAGAAAATTCGTGATGATTGATTTTTTGACGTTTTTTTTTGTTGAAAAAAATCTCAGAAATTCGAAGCGCTCTCACGTTTTCGCCGAAAAGAACGTGCTGAGGCAAAATCGAGGCACCGGCTCGCGTACTACGGCGCGTACGAGGTTTACGCGCTCTCTCGCGCGTTCTTCGTCGTTATATTATTACGATCGGTGAATATACGGAGTAAAATTTGCCAAGCCAGTCTGGCCAACAACGACCGTCACTACTAGATCCAAAGTCAGCTCTTCTTTCTCTCTTCTTTCCTCTCAATCGACATTCTCTATTTTTGTTTCAAGCACTTACTTTTTTTTTTCATCGTCATCATTCTTCGAATGAGTAACTAATAAATTACTAAATAATAAATAAATATATCGAAATAATAAAAAAATTCATTTATGTGCGAATTCATTGACGAGTGATGTTCTTTTTTTTTTAATCTAGAAATTATTCAATAGTGAATATTCGTTTTCTCTCTTTCAACTGTGATATCTGTTCCATTTTTATTTTTATGCGAAAAAATTTTGCACGCGATTCAGTGAAGCTTCCAACGGCCGTGGAATCTCGGCGGTGGTCTGAAATAGTAAAGAAATGATTACTTCTCTCACGATTCAGGTTTCTTGTGCGTCGACTAACGAGCGATAAAGTCCAGTGGTGAAAAAAGGAGAATTACACAAATTATACAGTATTCGAGAACGGGAATAAGTGTAAAAAGAAAGATTGACGAACTATGCTCAAGTTTTTAACGCACAAGCTAAGGACTCACTCGCTGAACGAGGATCCGAATCAGGATAAGGTGAGCAACCACGAATTTTCATTTTTTTACCATTATGAGAAGGAGATATTTCCAAAAAAAGTATATACAAATTTTACAAATGAAATAAAATAAATTAAAAAGTAGAAAAATTTGATTATATAGGAGAAAGTGAGCAACCACGAATTTTCATTTTTTTTACCATCTTGAGAAGGAGATATTTCCAAAAAAAGTATATACAAATTTTACAAATGAAATAAAATAAATGAAAAAGTGGACAAAAATTTGATTATATAGAATAAGGTGAGCAACCATGAATTTTCATTTTTTTTACCATCTTGAGAAGGAGATATTTCCAAAAAAAGTATATATAAAAACTTTATAAAAGAAACAAAATAAATTAAAAAG
This sequence comes from Cremastinae sp. A BG-2022a, assembly GCA_030522545.1. NCBI lineage: Eukaryota > Metazoa > Arthropoda > Insecta > Hymenoptera > Ichneumonidae > Cremastinae sp. A BG-2022a. The sequence continues at coordinate 9,974 of JAPYYW010004883.1, forward strand.
TGGAAAAAATTTGATTATATAGAATAAAGTGAGCAACCACGAATTTCCATTTTTTTTACCATCTTGAGGAGATATTTCCAAAAAAAGTTATAAAAATTTTATAAAAGAAACAAAATAAATTA
>JAPYYW010004884.1:0-11519 GCA_030522545.1 Cremastinae sp. A BG-2022a
ATTAGTATGAGTGCATGCATACATGCCCAACACGAACGTGTGCAGACAGGAGTGTATCAAAAATGATTCTTGAAAAAAATGTTAAACATTCGGAGATTTGATTTTATCATGGATTATTGGATGGATTATTCTTTCATATAGAATGAAGAGCTATATATTAAAGTTGATAGTATTTTAGATTAAATAATTTTCACAATATTCGGTTGTTTCAGATGATTTTTTTCTGACCCCTCTTGTCCCCACTCTTAATGGCGCCATGAGCGATAGTAATACCTTAATAGACGCTTCAACTGGCTCGTCCCGCTCTCCCTGGCGTCATCCCTCTTCTTCGTCTCCCTCGACGAGAAAAATCTCGACAAAATCGTGCTGGAGGTTTTCTCGACACGACGATTCGTTCTCTCGTCAACGACGCTCGTCCTCGAGCCGAAAAGTCCATTATTGGCACCGCCGCAGCTCCGTTTCCTCCGAGAGAACAAGAAGCACTTTTTCTCGTTTCTGCTCGTACGAAATTCTTGCAGGGAGTCGAGGTGTCTGCGGACTTCTCGGTAAGCGGCGGCGGCGGCTCGCGGCCTGTACCAGTACTCCGGAGTCCAGAAGAGAACGACGCGGCCCCTCGTCGAGGAGGATATCGTCCCGGACTTGCCAGGGTCGAGGGAGGACAGGGAAACGCTCGCGGCGAGCTGTCTCTTCGAGACGGGCAATCGGAGCTCCGGCTCGAGCGGTTGCCGGCGAATGCACACCGCGCTCGAGGCTCGTCGCCTCTGGACCGACTCTCGCTCCCCCGGCTGCACCGACCACGGCCCCAGGGCGTGCAGAAAATGCGCCGCGGTCGCGAGACCGTAACGACGCGGATGCCTCAATTTTTCCTCCTTTCTTCCCCCGAACGAATTTTTCAATGAATCATTCTTATCAGGTCTCTCCGAATCGTTGCTACCTTTCGACTCGTTCTTTCGCTTTTTCAGAATGTATCCGCAGTTCTTTCTCTCCCCGTTCCCCTTCTGGTCTTTGCCTTTTCGTACACTGGAGAAAATCAAAGTATTGGTTCGATTCAATTGCTTATTAAGACAAAAAAATTGATTGTTGAATAAGTTTGTATACTCTGAGAAAAAAGTCCTTTTTTTTTGTACTTTGAAAAAAATTTCAAAATCTCTCTTTTTGAAATTTTACTTAAGGTGGCTCATCAGTGACAATGCTAGTCAAAATCGTGACGTTAATAAACTTAATAAAACGTATCATAATCTTTCAAAATATTATACGTAAATATTGACATTCTATTGATAAGCAACAGACAGCAAAACTATTTTTGTTTGTTTTAGAAATATGACAATTCAGAATAACCAATAAATAATTGCTAAATTTCTCAAAAAAATCCCTGATTACACCTAACTTTGAAGTTACTGTTTGAAAGCTCATGATTTAATCTTCAATTGCTTAGCTTTTTATTAAGATCTCCGGTTTTTATAAAAAGTTATCATGCAACTTCCGGTCAAAACGACTTAATCTCCCATAAGAGCAATGTTAAATTTGGCATTTTCTGAGAGAGTGTTTGTTATGTCAAAGAGAACACTCTGTCAAAGTTTCACGCGAATCTTCGGTTTTTCGATTTACTGATGAGCCACCTTAAAATTGTGTGTGATTCTAATGTGCAAATTTTAAAGAAATTATCTTTAAAGTCATTTCATGCAAGTATACGACCTTAAATTTTTCTCAGTGTACATTTTTGTGACTTCTTGGTATACATACTTGTAATTCTCCCAAACTTGAACTCCGCTCTCGACCAGGGTGTAAATATCAGTGCGGGAGGTGCGATTTTTACGAGTAAAGTGGTCCCGGTCGCCGGACCAGGGCTCCAAGTACAATCCAGAACCACAATTTTCGCCGATGCCGAAGCCGAATCGCGACAATTTCGGAGCGAGAGCGTGTTTTTTCGGAGATCCGGATTTTCGCTTCTGACGTGGGAAGCTTCTCCCTGGCGGGGAAACACCGGAAGTGTCCGAGGTTGTTCTTCGCTCGATCCCAGGTAGTAAAACTGTCTGACTGGCGTCTATGAATTGCCATTTTTTAAGTTATCTTTATAGTTTATGTCATAGTTTCTATTGCCAAATTTGAAATTATTTTACTGAATGGTTTAATAAGAGTTATCAAACTGCAACGTTATTGGCATTTAATATTGCGTCATATATGGACAATTCGTAAATTGCAACTAAAAACAAATTTTTAAACATAAGATTATTGTGATTTTTTTAATATAACCGTAGTGGTGTTCATTTTGTATAGACAGTAATTTCAAAACGTTTTACCATAATTTTTTCAAAATATAATTGTTAAACAATAAAAACTGTTTAAATTATGGTTAAACTATGCTGAAATTACCAATTAATAGTCAAATTAGGTCTCTAAAAATTGGTAAGTTTTTAGCAAGAGCCTGAGTCTGGATTGTCTGTCTCGCATACATCCTCAATACTACAAAATATCTGAAAGGTGATTTTTTCCTCGACACGAAAGTTATACAGTGTAAAAAATTTTGCGATGTTAACCAAATTGTGCGAGTGGTAAAAGGAAATGGTGTAAAATAATAACACCGGTGTGTTTGGAAAAATATGTAGAGCGGTGTTACTCGTTGATTTCACGGGGTTAAAAATCGATGTTTTCAGAAGTAGGGATGGGTAGAGCTCGATACTTTTTTCAAAAATGAAAAAATTTTAATAGATGATGTTTATTGCACTATCGATGAAATAAGCATCACCCATTGAAACATTTTTATTTCTCAGAAAAGTATCGAGCTTCGCCCATCTCTGTTCACTAATAAAATTTTGTTTACGTTTATGGCAGTAGCAAATAAACAGATGAGCAAGAACGCGAAAAATTTAGTATCGCAGGTATGAGTCTGAGCTGAAGCTTTTTACAAACTCAACATTTTTAATTTAAGGTAGTTCTATAGGTACAGTAAAATCAAAAGTTTTTATTTTAATTTATCTCCAAACTATGTGGTTTTAGAGCTTACATTTATTAAGAAGAGTTGTTGCAAATTATTTCAAAAACAACATACTCAAAATTCAAGATCATCCAAGGTGACTTGTACTTGCTACGTACGCATGAATATTTAAAAAAACATAATCTTAGGATTTTTTTAGAAAACTAAAAGAAGCTTCTTTGAAGTACAATAAAGAGCTGTTCAAAATTTTAAGAAGGTTCACCATCTAGATTTCAATATATTTAGTATTAAAAATGGTAATATTTAACACGGGCTCTTATGGAATAGGACTGACATTTGGGATTTTTAACAATAAATATAACAATTTCTACGTGGTGAAACCTCTTAAAATTTTGCACGCATATGCGTAACATATGAAAGAATGACTGTATCAATTTTCAAAAAATTCCTAAATAATCGATAAAACTATATAGAACTACCTTAATCTGTATCTCTTTTTTTAATCGCACCGAATGGTGTTAGCAAGATTAGTAATACTTCATTAATTTTCCGCATTAAATCGTGTTTATATTGCGATGTTAATTATTATTAACACTGATCAAACACAAATCTATTAACAGAATACCATTCTACACCAAACGGTGGGAACTATATAGACCAAGAATGGCGTTGAATTTTTTACAGGGTACCCATGACTTTTGTAGATTATTTTGCAAATATCTTTCGAATAACACTTGCACGGAGAAAAAATGTTGATTGGATCTACTAAAATTTTGTTGATTCAATAAATATCGGTTGAGCCAACTTTTAAAATTTTGTTGATTTAATAAAATTTTATTAGATTCAATAAACATTTTTTCTCAGTGTGGCTACCTGGAATAGTGTCGAATCTCGAATAATCGCGAGAGCTTCGACTGTGGTGCCTCTGCATCCGGTTCCTTCGATTTTCCCTCATGAAGAGAACGTCGCACAGAGCTCCGGCTCGAAATTCCTTTTCCGCCGTTTTGGGGCTCTTCGAGCACGGCCAGCTGCCGCAAGTTTTCCTGCACGCGAGGCTCTTCGGGGTCAAATCCTTGAGCTCGTCGTTCAAGTCCTCGAGACTCGTCCCGGTGAATTTTATCGGGACCGGGGCGTAAAAACCGTGTGAAAGCTCGTCGTACGACGGCCCGAGGTAAATGTCTTTTCGGAGCCAGGGTTGACCGTCTCCGGCGCCTCCATAATGAGCCCAGACTTGGTATCTTCTTGGAATTTTCATGCTTTTGCCTCGATTGGCTGCTTCGCGACCGGAAGAGAGCAAATACAGCGTGCTCGCGCTCGACGAACTCGCCGCTGTCGTTTCCGACAGGGAACTTCCCTCCTGCCTCTTCGCTACGATCTCTCTCACGCTCTGGCACCACAGAGCCCACAGCACGTTTCTGCACTTCATCCCCCCCAGCTCGTAATATTTCGCTCTCCCATCTATTAATCTACGTTTTATTATTATTAATTATTATTATTATTATTTTACGATTTGAGGTAATTTTATACCTCAATAGAATAAAATAATATTGGCATCATTTATTATCATCTCGCGGTAATAATAAAAAATTATTTATTATAAATACTGAATAACATAAAATAAATAACTATTTTTATAGGTCTAAGCTGAACGTATATTGTATATATAAAAGTAGAACTATAGTTTATTATAAATTTCTGGTAAATAATAAAAAGGAGTGTTAAGAAATGGAAAAACACGAATTTCGATGATTAGATAACACTGGGCCACAAAAAAAAGTTTTCTGTACTTTTGACCAGAGCCCCTATATATTTTTTTTATGTATTTTGGCGCACTGAATCCGAATCTGGATTCTTTTTTGTCAGTATGTCGTCAAAATTTCGAGTAAATTACGAAAAACCGTTAAAAATGACATAAAACTGCAGTTTTCACGATAAAAAATTTTTATCGAACTGGGACAAGTCTAATTTTAATGTATTTTGATCATCTGAATCCGAATCTCAAGCCTGTTTGGCCCGTACACCCTTTAAAATCCAAGTAAATGGCAAAAAACTCTTTTAAAATGCTAAAAATTATTAAAAATTGCTATTATTATGATAAAAAAAATTTCTGAAACTAAATCAAGCATAATTTTGATGTATTTTGATCCACTGAATCCGAATCTCAAGCCTATATTTGATCCGTACATTCTTTAAAATATGAGTAAATTGCAAAAACCCCCAAAAAATCTCTGAAAATTTCAAAAGATTGCAGTTACTGCGTTAAGGTAGTTCTATAGTTTTATTGATTATTTAGGAAATTGTTGAAAATTGGTACAGCCATTCTTGGACATGTTACGCATATGCGTACCAAATTTTAAGAGGTTTCACCACGTAGAAATTGTTATATTTATTGTTAAAAATCCCAAATGTCAGTCCTATTCCATAAGAGCCCGTGTTAAATATTGCCATTTTCAATCCTAAAGATCTTCAATTCTAGATGGTGAACCTTCTTAAAATTTAACATAGCTCTTTATTGTACTTCAAAGAAGCTTCCTTTAGTTTTTAAAACAAATCCTAAGTTTTAAAACTTGTTCTTGAAATAATTTGCAGCAATTTTTCTTAATAAACTTAAGCTTAAAAACCACATAGTACGGAGATAAATTGAAATTCAAACTCTTGGTTTGACTGTACCTATATAGAACTACCTTAAAGAAAATTTTCTGAATTTTACAGATTTTTTGGGGATTTTTGCAATTTATATATATCTTAAAAGGTGTACGGATCAAATAGGTTTGAGATTCGGATTCAGCGGATCAAAATACATCAAAACCATACTTGATTTAATTTCAGAAAAATATTTTTATCGTAATAATAGCAATTTTTTACAAATTTTAGTTTTTCGCAATTTACTCGAAATTTTGACGGTCTACGTACAAAACGGACCCCAGATTCGAATTCAGCGTATACAGGAAGAGAGTGAGGTCTGGTCAAAAGTACAGACAACTGTTTTTTTATGGCCCTGTGTAATGAGAAAGACAATGAAAAAATGAAAAAGTACATGACTGATGATACTCAGGCAATTTTTTAATGATTTTTTCATCGGAAATTTGGATACTTATAGTGACAAATATTTATTTAAATATTTTAAATAACGTGCCGATACAATGTTAAAACGTTAAAATTAATAAATTTATGTTCCAAAAAATGTAAATTATATGAAGAGCAGCAGTGACTTTTTCTCACCTCGCCTTGATAGTCCGTCTCTTCCGTCGACAAAAAATACTGAGAGCTACGAAATCGAGAGGATAGACCGAAACGAGCTCGAAAGTCTCGATGCTCGGATCGAGATCCGGCGGGCAAGTGAATTCGGAATTATTCTTGAGAATATCGGCGGCTACGACGAGTCTCGTTGGGGTTAGGCCAAGAGACACCTGGCGGAGTCCGCGACCGTCTCGCGTCGTTTCGGCAAACGGCGACTCGATGATCACTCTGTCCGAAAAATCGCAGTACTCCGAGGACAAGAGTTTCTGAATTCTCCTGTACTCCATGCCAGATAAAATCTCAATATTGCACTAAAATCACGAACAATTTGTTGTACGCCAAAATGACGAACAGCCGCCTACCGCGTTCCCCTTCCATTCGCTCGCTCGACTCGGCGAGTCGAGCGGCCAAGGGAGCTTCGCGCAACGGCCACTAGGTGGCGAGCGCGCCCGAGACTCTCGCTCGCTTGTCTCACCAAGCCGAGCATAGACGTATAAACGTATAGACTGCGCAGTCCGTACGGATACCCCGTAAACTTTACAAATAGACAACTTCTGCGTGTAGTGTTTCTTTCTTTATCAGCGACTAATTGGCGAAGATTTTGTTTTGACCAATCAGCGCTGAAGATTTTCTGATGTATCAGACAAGGATACGACAACTGCACAGAGCATGTTATCTCCAAGTAATTTATCTCTTTCTATAGTCGAACGTCGTTATAACGAACCTCGTTACAAGGAATACTCATTATAGTTCGTTAAAATGAGATTCGACTGTAATTTAGGGTCTCGTTTAGTACAGCAGAATTGCACGAGGCGTAGTATATACATTTATACGTCTATGGGCATGCCATCCCCACGGTGGTCACGAGTCGAAGGGCACTCTTCATCTTCCTTAAGAAGGCTCCATGGAGAGAAAAGAGGGAGCAGTATAGTGGGGAGGATCAGTATGGAGAGAACTCAGAGAATCACACACGGCCTAGAGTCTCGTAGCAAATTTATCCTCAAAGTTCTCGTCCCGACCGCTCCGAAAAATTCAACGGATATATGAAGTCATCTTCGGTGGAGCAATGATTCGTACATTTACTTTTTTTATTTACTCTTTATTTCGTTTTTTATTCGGTAAGATACTCGGACAAGATGGGGAATTGGTTAGAAATACAGAGTTGCGCTGAGTTTCTCTCGTGAAAAAAAAACGTCAAAGCTCATACACTCTGGCTAATTTATTCCGCCAATTGTCAAACAACATCGCCAACTTATTCATACGCAACGAGCTTTTCCTTTCCTACGAATCTTTTACTTATGAATTACTCTTTTGTAAATTCTGCTTTTTTATATGGTGTCTTTTTTCTTATCAAAAAAGATTCGATGTAATTCTTAATCGTAAAATCGTAAGGCCATCCCTAAATTCTTGATTTTTTGATCGTTGTAAAATTTTAATAAATCTTTTACTAACTGTAAAGCTTGTAAAAAATTTCTTACTGATCGTAAATTCGTAATCACCGTTTGATTGATTGTAAATTTTGTAATAAAACGTTTTTTGTCGAACCCCTTATATTTCGATGACAGTAAAAAGATATGAAAGATTTTATGTAAAATTTTGATTTATCAATCGTATAATTTTAACTGGCCCTATAAAATACCTATTGGTCTATTTGTAAAATAGTAAGAAATTCTCTATGAATCAATGTCTCAAAATTCTTACTGATTCTTGAAAATTACGTATCTTCAAAAAGTTTCATACAAACGTTAACCTTCGATTAAATCTCGGGCTGTCAATTTGTAAAGTTAACCTTACAACCGTTGGTCGCAAACTGCGATTCGTGATGTTACGAACGATAATAATGACGATAACAAGTCACGCTTGCGAATGATTATCAATGGCTGAGGATGGCTCAACGATAAATGCATGATTTTTCGTCGTGAAAAAAATTCTACAAATAATTAAACAGTTATTATGATAATAACACATAATTATGAATGATCGTGAATGAGAATGGCTCGATGATAAGTGATGTTTATTTATTTATTCTCGCTCGAATTAGATGGCGTTCGAGCGAGGCTACATAAGACAAAAAAACGAACGATGCACGAGGTGTGTCTCTACTTGACGTGTGCAATTCGAGGGTGCGCGAACGTAAACATACGATTTACAATATGCTTTTTTTTATACATATACGTATATCGTAGCTATAGCTATATATAATATTTATATATAAATTTGTATGTATAATTATATATAATTATATATAAAGTTATTAAAATTTCGTAGCAAATTCGTATATTTCGAAAGCGGCGAAGAAAAAAAAAGATGAGATTGTAGAAAAATTCCATTTTTTTTTGTAAATCTTTTGACCTTTCACTGGCCAGTGCGAAGGGAAAATCAAATCTATACATTTTTTAAAAAATCTTTTTTCGACGATATACAAATTGTGGTCGGAAAATTGAAGCTTATCTTCAAATCAGTTGAAAAAACGAGTCTTACATTTTTTTTTAATCGATAAAGAAGCTCAATACTTTCCTAGGATCTTCGCCATTGTTTCAGCGAGGTCTCTTTTTTTTCATTTCCATGCTTTATTTTCGAAAAATCTTAATCTTCTCTCGATCTTTGTTTCATGTCGTTTATAGTTTTTTTTTATGTTCTCGATCTTATCTCTTGTCATTTCTAAATATTCGTCATCCCTCTTTCTGCTTCTATTCTAGTTTGTAATCTATTTTTATTTTTAAAAAATTTTTTTTCAAAGTGAAAATTTTTTCACGCTTATCGCGAACCGTTCTCCGGACTGACTTTTATCGTGACTCTGTTCGAGATGGCTGCAGCGAGCTTCTCGACGTTGCTCTGCAGAAGGGAGACTCCGTTGTTCTCCGACTCGGCGCTCGAGCTCCTCGCCGGCACTGATGGGCATTCTTGCTTCATGGTATTATTTTCCTAAAAAACAACAATTGTTTTTGATAAGTATCCAAACAACTGTTGGAGGTAATGAATTTTTGCATTTAATTGGATACTTTAAATTAGTCAATACATTTTACTCAATATTTAGTTATTACTAGGTGTGTGCGAATATCGTTCGAATCGAATTAATAATTAATATTCATTAATATTCGAATCGAAATTCAAATTGAATAATTGGAATTTGCGAATAATTCGAAAATTTTGAATAATTCAAATAATTCACGAATTACCGAATTATCACTGGATTTTCGTTTTTAATTCAAAGTTCATTGCATCATGCATCAAAATATTACATTTTCGAATAATATACTTTTTTAATTTAAAACATTAAAAATAGATTACCGATTTAGTATCGTATTTATTATTTTTGAACAAAAATTTGTAGCAAATTTTTAAACGTTGTATTTTTGGTAATACGTTGTATTAATAATACAACGTAATAATTCGAAAGTTCGAATTATTCGCACACCCCTAGTTATTAACCAATACTTTTTCATAAATGGAATTAATTTGAAAGAATATGCTAAATAATAAAATATAATAATCAGCAATATCGTTAAATAAGAATGCAAAGTATATTCCTCAGATGAGATCATTACACATAAAAATATTTTATTCAATTATTGTATATAGAGTTGTTCAATAGTAAAACCTTTTTTTAAAAACTTTTCATGTTTTGTTTAGCGAAAAAAATTAATAAATCGTTACAAAAGAGTCGAGTACTTAAATTTAAAGCTTAACTATTTTTAATTTAAATACGTATTAAATTCTTCATAAAATTACCAAAAAAATGAACAATATTGGAGTATTATTCACGCCGTTTTCGGCAATCTATTGTTCGGACGTTCAATTATCACTAATTTATAACACCTTTATCCAGATGACTTAATCGAAAAACTGAAATTTCATAGATTAAACCAAATGGATGACTTGAAAAGTTGAAAAATTGTACTTCACCTCTTTCGAGTCGTTGATAATCTTATTTTACAGTTTTCTTTTTTCAATATTAATTGCTAACTTCGTCATTTATCACGAATTTGCCACATTAGAAGTAATTATAATTACTTCTTAATATTGAATTACTTCTTGAATTGATAATATAATAACCTAAACCCAAATGAATAGTATGATTATTTAACCCTTTATTTTTTAAATGTTTTACCATGGAAACTTCTTGTCTCATTTTATGAAAAAAAAACATTTAAAAAGTGTTTTTTATTATTCTTTTAATAATAAACGAAATATTGTTGATTATTTTTTTAAATAATACTTTTAAAGTTGGTGTCCAAGTTCTTGGGCGTCAAATTTTTCAATTTAGAACTTGACTTTACAGAACCGATGAAGCTACTTTAAAAATATTTATAACAATAAATAAACAATAAATAAATAAATAAACATTAAATAACAATAAATATCAGAGAAATAAAATGGGTGTGAGATAAAAATAAACTGTGTCGCTTACCAATTCAGTCTTTTTCCTTAGATTCGATCTCTGCAAAGTAGCGGCGAGTTCGTTCTGGAGCCTCGAGACGACGGGCCCATCGACGATTTCCTCGACGGGTGCTTTTTGTGTCGGCAGTTCCGGAGCTCTCGGGGGGCCCTGAGGCAAAAAATCGAGCCTGGACGGCGGTTTAGCCTCGCCCTCGTAAGCGCCGATTCGGACGGCGACTTTGCCAGGGCCGAAAGTCGACATCGGCGGATTCGGGATCGGTTTGTTGATCGGAGAATTTCTCTTCAGGTCCTGCTGGCTCCCGTTGCCATTAACGAGACCGGAATTGCCGTTCTGGGCGGATTTCGCTGGCGAGCCGATCAACGTGTGTCGAGGACTTCCGGAAGTCGGTGAGGTCGACGCCGAATTCCCGAGGGGGAAATACGTCGGCGGGGGTTTCGGGATCACTCCGCCGCTCGGACTCTCCTTCAGCTTGAACGACTCGATGCTCTGCATCTCGACCGCTTCCTCCTGATCATCTCCCGGACTCCCTCCCTTTGCGGTCGACGATTCTCCCGGTACCGGAAGCGGTGGCGGCGGTGGCCCGCCACCTGTCCCGTTCGTCACGCGCTTCTCTTGCTCCTGTTTATTCACAAATACAATATTATCAATACACATTATAAATAATAAATTATTAATATTAATATTAATTAAATACTAGCCGACCCGGTGAACTTAGTATCACCTACGCAATCGATTCACATATACAAAATCAACAATTTTTTATTTTTCCGTTTTTCAGTTTACACTCAGATAAATCACGATAGTGGATCCTTCCTTATTTATAAAGTAGAACTGTCACGCTTTGAATGAAATAGACCTTCCGAGATTCTGATTGGCTCTCAAAAATTTATTTTTGTTTCGATGGTTATTCCAACTAAATTCATAGATGTAAACTGACAGTTT
>JAPYYW010004885.1:0-10090 GCA_030522545.1 Cremastinae sp. A BG-2022a
GCATTAAACGAAATTGTATGAAGTATACGCTTAGAATAATTGTAAAACATCAATTCAAACATGTTGAAACGGAAAAAGCGGCCGCGTTGCTGCTCGTAAGAGAAAAATTCACAATTTTTGGTATTTTAATTTTCTAAAATACATACTTGATCAGCTCGTAAAATTTCCAAGCCTCTTTGTATAGACATTTTCAAAGAGTTATCGCCGTACCTAACGAAATAAATTAAGTTTCTCATAAATTTTCATCCTCAGTGCGATTTATTGATTGCTATTATACAGTTTTCCTTAAAAACTAATTTCTTTACCTCGCGCATAAATTTGAAACGCGGGTATATAAGCGGACTTGGACAAATTAGCGAGTATCTTTAAAAAAATAACAAAATAAAAAAGAAATAGAAATAAATAAAACTGAGGCCGCAATGTTCCCGGCTCCAAATTTGGGGCTTCGCGAGCCTGCGCCGTGCGTTTACGCGCGGCGTCTCCCGCGTATAGCTCGTACACGCGAGGGATGAGCGGAAGCGAAAAAAAAAAATCGTGCCACAAATCACGAGGCACAATGGGCTCGATTGTGTACACGAGACCCCCGCGTGCCGGGGGCTTTAGCTACAGGGAGGTCCTGACCTCGCTGGAACGCGATCTCTCACCACTTTCTGTATGTGCGCGCGCGAATACGTACGGAGATCTGTGCGCGGCGAGAGTGAAAGTGAGAGAAAATGTGAGAGAAATGCTGCTTGTGTGTATATGTGCTGAGAGAGAGAGAGAGAGAGAGAAAACGGCGCCGAAACGCCGGGAGTTTCGGGGCTAGGAAACGCGAGAAGGGCCAGGAGGAAATCTATTGCCGGAAGTGGATATATTCTCCGCGAACTACCGGCGTCTCTCGTCCCTGTACGTATACACGAGAGTCAATGGTGTTGGTGTTTTTGTCCCGTATCTCGTCCCTTTGTGAGAATTCGCGTATATATGGAAATTTGACGTTCTCTCTCCCTCTCTCGTCCTCGTCGGACTTGTATATATACTTTTTTTTCTATCTCTTTATTTTCTCTCTCTCTCTCTCTCTCTCTTTCTGTCTGTCTGTCTCTCTCGCTCTCCCGTCTCGTGACGCTCTCGTCCACGGACAGTCGAAACCCTCGCTACCTGCTATACCCCGCCGACAATTTGATAAAACTCTTTACGACTTCCGGCATGCGCTTCGCCCGATGACGTCATCGCCGCGATATATTTGCGGCTACCCTCGCGACCGGTATCTGTATTCATGATCCTCGCGGAGAAATAAACGAATCGGGAGACGTTCGCGAATTTTATTTCCCAATTGGCGGTATAATAGAGAAACTATATATATACATAGTATATCACCGTTAAAACTTTGCTCATCTCTATTCTAAAATTATTAAAGTAATAAATTAGACATGAATATCATGTATATATTAGTTTGTTATTGTTATAACTTGAATATATATATAATATGGGAAAAATCGATGAGCGATGAAACAACGCGGACAAAAAAATTAATATATTTCCTAATATTTCCGATACATATATCGTATATATATATGAAGCATGCACGTATGTATAACGTTAAAAGGATTCAACGTTGATTTTTTGATTGATTTTTCAAGACATGCCTCTCGAAAAAGTAAAATGTGCGTATGAGAGAAAAATTCACAATTTTTGGTATTTTAATACCAAAAATTGAAAAAAAAAACAACTCGGATAAAAAAATTAATATATTTCGTGATATTTTCGTGATAACGTTAGAAGGATTCAACGTTAACTTACACGCTGGATTTAATGCGAGCTCGCGTTGACGAGTCAAATGAATCGATAACTGGACTATAATCGTTTGTCATTCGAATTGCCTGAGTCATCATTGATCTGCCGAGTGGAAATTTGTCGGTGAAACGAGGAGGAAGAGGATCTGGCTCGTCAAGAGAGAGAGAGAGAGAGAGAGAGAGAGAGAGAGAGAGAGAGAGAGAGAGAGATAAAATTATATACATATATGTATATGAATGTACATATGTATGCAGATTAAGAGAGAGAGAGAGAGAGAGAAAACAAACGTTTGTGCACGAAATTCAGAGATGCATGTCGCGCAGTTTCGGAGAGAGGAGTAACGTGTGTGCGCGCGCGCGCGCGCGTTTCTCGAACGTTCGAATGGCTTTTGTGTACTCGCGATACACACGTGACGCTGGTTTTGGGCGCAGCGAGACAGGTAGAGGTGCGTGTGCACGAGTAATCATAGCTAATGCCTCCCTGATGGTGACTAAATACCGAATCACAGTTTGATGCGGTCCTCGTGATGCCAAGCGCATCCAGCTCTCTCTCTCTCTCTCTCTCTCTCTCTCTCTCTCGGCTCCCTCTCCATCCACGCAGCGCATATTACCAACACATGCTTCTCCTCTCCCATATACTGCTATAAACTTATTATTGCGAAACAACAAATATTTAACCTTTATTTATTTTTATTTGGCTTCTTGCCTTTATCATGAATAGCCATTGTTCTTAAGGTGATGTAAAACATTTTTAGTGAATTTTCGGACTAATCCCACGCTTGTATTTTTCAAGCAAATTAATTGAAATTTGAATATTTTTTGCAGTATACGGTATACTATAGTGGGACATTCATGAAATAAAAAAAACTTTGCTTGAAAAATACGGGCATGGAATTTGTCCGAAAAATCACTCGAAATTGGGTGTTTCACATTACCTTAAGGTAGGGGTCGTGTGAAAATCGTTTGAGACAGAAAATCAGTTCTTCGGCTTGTTCAATATATGAATTCTTGGATTGCGCTCTGAATAATTAGCATTTTCGTTAATATACGAGAAATTTTTGATCAAATATCAAATATCAAAATATCAAAGATCAAATTTTTAAAGGCGTCACACTGGGTCTCGTAGACCCATGAAAATTTCAATTTCCTATATCTTTCCTTTTTTTATTGACGAAATAAACTTTATTAAGGGTGATTTATAAAGATTTTTTTTGAAAAACTAAGCAAATGCTGTAAGAATCAGATTAATACATCAATAATTCAAAAAGTTATCACGTCTTGAAGATTTTTGAAAAAATGGACAGGGTTATACATTCGCAAAATTTTTTGAGATTTTTTTTTCCATTTCAAGACCTTATTCGATTGGAAATTTCTCGCATATAACGAAAATGCTAAAATTATTTTGGGTATAATCTAAGAATTCATATTGAAAAATTGAAACAATTGATCCGAAATCCATTTGTTCCGTCTCGTGGACCCACTTTATAAATTATATCATATATAAAAAACTTATACTACTAATTATAAAAACTATACACTATGGTACATAGATGGTAAACTTTCCATCGCTCTATATATAAGAATTTTGGTCATCAATACATACGCGTATATATTTTATATTGAGTCTATAATATATAGAAATCAGGAATAAAAGTGATGAAATAACCGTTTACGCTAAATCGTGTCAAAATCAAGCTATAACGAAAGAAAAGTTATTCGAGAAAATTGACGCGGATGCATAGTTTGACACGTGTACAGTATCGTTAGCTGGCGAACAGTGCTGATGGTTGCGCGCTGGCATTGTAATTAAAAGAGAGCGAAAATAACGAGAACTCGTCGCGCGGGATGAAAAAGAATGAGATTAATTCTTTGATAGGAGAGAGAGAGAGTATGAAGGGGCTCTCACAAATGTTATTAAACCTTGCCTTATATTTACGATGTAGTAATACAAGAGAAAGGGGTCCGAGACCGGGGTAGAGGGAGGGGGGTGGGGTATGAGGAGGGGGCCGAGGGAAGAAGGAACGGGCGAAAACGTAGACGTATAGTTCCAATACCACGTTCGTAACGAGTTCTAATGGGAGTTGGAAACGATAATCGTCGCCTCAGAGCCAACGAGACTCGAGTCAAAGTTTTCTTTCTAATTAAGAAACAAATAACCCGGAGTTTACGTGGGTGGGACGCGCGCGCGACGCCGCCGGGGGGGAAGGGGGGTAAAATGAAGAGGTGGCGCGCTTGGCTTGTTGGCCCCGTTTTCAAACCGGCGCGCACACACGTGGAACCACGAAACGAGTGTGTGTTAGAGAGAAATACCCGGAGAAACAGAGAGAGAGAGAGAGAGAGAGGAGCTTCATAAACGCCGGCTCTCTCGTTATTAAGCCGGAATATTAACGTTCTCATATACGGAATTAAAAAGAAAGTGAAGAAAAATTAACGGGGGATATTACTTAGTCGAGCAAGGACGGGGGATCACTCGCGATAAAGAAAATGTAATATCGAAAATATATCTGATGGAAGCGAGAGCAAGAAAAACATTGAATATATTATATATATGTGCATATATATATTTGTTTGATTTTTGATATGGTGGCGCCGCGGGAAAAGGAAGAGCCGGCTCGCGCCGCGAGAGCAAAAAATATTATGAGGCAGAACACACGACGATGTACGAACAATGCTCGATCGCTTTATATTATCAGGCATATCGAGCGGATAATTCGTTTTCAATATTCAATTATAATAAACAAGATGTTATTTTGATCGCGGGTTCCTGGTTGAACGATGCGGTCACGCCCAAATTCTCTCGGTCACAGCCCCATCTATATATACCGGCCGATATTGTTTCCACCATCAGGTGTGCGTTTAGCTACGGTCCTCCATCCATATTACCCCGAATATGTATACACGTACACCCTCCGCGTCGACTGTCCCTTATCCTCTCTGTACCTCCGACTGATCGATTTATCGGTACCAACAAAATCAATTTGTATCCCGAGCCAAGTATGACGCGCTTTCAGCAATTATTCCGCTCTCCAAATTCTATCGTATATACTCTCCAATAAAAGCTCCACATCGCGCCTCTCCTTTTTCCATCAATCAAAATAAACAAAGTTAAGAAAACTTGATAATTATATATAAGCAATGGAAACACAAAACTTTAAATTTTTATTATTTCATCGTTTCTTTTATTTATAAATGCTCTTAGTTGCTCATGTATAAATTATTTTTATAATCTTGGTGAATTTAAAAAAATGTAACTTCTTCGAGCACACTTTATATTTTTTAAATAATTTTACAATATGACTTTGAGTCAAACGTTGACTTTTTATAATATCTTGGCAATTCGAATAGATAAAAAATATATAAAATAAGTTGTAGAAACACTATGTCCGTATGAAATATGTTCTCTAATTTGTTACTTAATTATTGATTAATTTTGACAATTTTTACAAGCTTGTTCGATCGAACGGCGTAAATAATTGATCCAAAAAATACTTGCTTCGTGTTTATTTTCGTGTTCTGATTATCCTGGTATCTTTTTTAATTTCATTCCGTGTTGTTTCCTTTGAACCTCATCCTCTCGTTCCGTGTTTTGCAATTTAAATTAATTGAAAAATACCCAGTATTATGTCGTGTAACGCCGAATTTCCCGCGATACGTTGCAATCCGCAGTAGAGTGGAAAAAATGAAAAACAAAAAATGGACGAAGGCGGAACAAGGTATAATGCACGTCCATGCGTCGCACACTCGATGCTTTACGTTCAATTTTATCGAATTATACGTTTTCCAGTTATTACCGATGCATTTAAACTATTTGCATATTTTTATGCATTTTGAATATTACGAAATTGACTGAAATCAGTGATTCGAAATGATAAAAGAGTATCAAAATAGCAGCAAAATCAATGCTGATGTAGAAGAAAAAAGAATTAAAAAGATAATTGGGATTGGAAAAGAGTTTGCAAAGAACGTAATTGCAATTTTATCTCGAGTTCGAACATCGAGATAAGATCCCGTTGAATTAATTATGAGAACTCGGAATTAGATTAAAAGCGACTTTCTCGTAGGAAATGCGTCGACTCGGATGTAACATTATATCTCGCTCGTCTTCTTGTTTATTCTCATCTCGGGCAGTCGAATCCTGAGTCCCATTGTCAAAGAACTCTCGAACCCTCGTTATATTATTGCGCGTAAACATTAAATTCGCGAAAGAAAAACAGGGTTTCTCTCGTTCGTTCCGTGCGTTCTTATTCTTATTTCGTAAATTTACTTTTCTTAAACATGTCGATCCTGTCGCGCAGTTTCTTGCTAAACCGTCATTGTTTCTGGGTTCGCGTATAGTCGCTCACTCTCGCGATTTGTCGACTCGGAGTCGAATTTCTTGAAAGGAGACCATTGTCCCAGCGACTTGGCTTCTCTTTTTTTTTCTTTTTTCTCCCCTCTCTCTCTCTTTTTACTCGCCTCCATAATAGTCCCCATTGAAGGTTGCACAAGTGGCAGGACCTTAAACTCTGAAAAAAATTGAAGGCTCGAGAAAAAAATTAAAGTATGAAAAAAAAAATTAAACTCTCGTGTGTTCGGGCCTTGAAACATTTCGAGTTTTCTGTTTTTCTTCCCTTTTCTCGTGTCTCGCGTGTTTGCACTCCTTTTTTTTTCTCAAATCTATTTGCTCTCGACGTTCCTCGCGCCACTTCTCTTATATTTTTCTCTGGTCTTTCTTATCTTTGGTTTCTGTCGAGAGGCCTCTCGATCCAACGCATCGAGCTTCTCGCGGACCGGAAATGGGCGTCTCGGAGAAACACTTACTCGTCTCTCATTCATATACGATGCTCTTTTTTTCTCTTTGGATCGATGTCAGTGAGTCTTTTCATTCAGTATTTTGTCCTCTTTTTCTCTCTCTCTCTTGTAAATAATTGTATAACCCTTATTACGGGCGATGGTAAATAATTATATTTTATAAAATTGAAATTTGTGTTTTTGTAAAATTTAAGTTGTTCACCTCTAAAATGTTGAAATTATATTCGGCGTGAATAATTTTTTGCATTCTGTTGACATCGCGAAATCGATAATTTAGCTCTTGAGAAGTAAACTCGCAAGGTGCAATTTTTCGTAAAAGAGGTAAAAAGCTCTTTTGAAGGTATATGGCGAAGAAGAAAAGAGAAAAAGGACGAAGGAGTAAAAAGCGAAGGGAAAGAGGATTGCAAAAGAGCGAGTCGCGTCAAATAACGTAGGAATCGCGTCGTTAATCATTCAGAGGTATCCGTCGGCTCGGCTGTACCTTTAAACGGTCCCGGGGATGGAAAATTCGTCTGGACGTAACGTCCGAAACGGTAGTCCGTATAGTCGGCCCTGGCACCGGTTCACCGGCACGAATTTAAATCTTTTTAAATATTGAGATACAACCGGCTGCGCCGCGTGAGAGCCACGACGATTCTGCCCTGTACGTGCAACGCGAATGTCGAACCGAATTTTCTCGGCGCGCGAGGACACGTTGAGAATTTAATGATAAAAGATGAGCAAACATTCGAAAAATACATATGCATTCTAAAAAAGTTTTTATATTAAACTACACAATATAGACAATAAAACATACAGAGCTTTATTCATTTATCAGTAGAAAAAAGAATTAGATTTTTAGAAGGTATAGTTTGATGATGGGCGCGTTCAGACATTTAGGTTAAGAAAGTGAATGATTGAATGAATTAATTTAAAAATAAGTTCAGTACAATTAATTAATCTCAAAACCTATCACTCTTAAAAATCTAGTGTGTTAAAATGGTGACAATTTAATAACATTCTTGGTCTATACAGTTCCCACCATTTGGTGTAGAATGGCATGATGTAAATAATTAATATCGCAATATAAACACCATACTATTTGGTTAATACTGCGAAATTTTTTACAGTGATATACATTAAATTTTATCGCGATATCTTAGACTTTTAATAATCATATCAAAATATCTTAAATGGTGCATAACACGTATCTAGATATTCATTGTCAAAATTATTTTCATCTTGAGTGAAAATATTTTGGGAGACGTGTTCTAATTGTTATTTAATATGTATGTTATTTGGGTGAAAATTTGAAGTGGTCAAGCGTAAAATTGATGATGAGGGAGTAGGATATGCACAAGAGCCAAATAATAAGGGCGCGATCTCGTTGTTGCTTGATGGTATTTCTGATTTATTCTATATATAAATTTTGCCAAGAGAATACCGAGGTTCCTGGTATAATACGTGGCTGCTAAGACAAGCCATGAGAACGCTGCGCTGTAACGAGCTTTATAATACGACCAGGTTTAGAAAGAGAAAGAGGGGCGGCGGGGAGGGAGCGAAGCATTCTATACTCTGTTGGACGAGAACGGAGAAGCTGAGCAATAACTCCACCGGCCTGGTAATTACTTTAATTAATTAGGAAACGCGCGGCTTCGTGAAAGTCCGATCTTGTGAAGCGCAACATGTATCTTTCTGGCGAGCCCACAGCTGTGCTCTTTGCTGGCTTTGCTTTATATATTTTCAGGTCATATCAGCGCTGATGCCTTCCCCTTGAGCTTCCATTCCACTTTGCGGAATATTTTTGTTTTTATGACTCTCTATCCTTCTCTCTCTCTCTCTCTCTCTCTTTCTTTTTTTCGGTTGGCAAATTTTTAATCAAGTTTCTATTCATTTATTCGTTTCTCATTATTTTCTAGTATTATATTTTTTAGATTTTACCAAAATGAGGATTTAGCGAAAAACAGACAAATTTTTTAAATTTCGTACACCCACTGTTTTTTTTTAATTTGATAAATTAAAATTAAAATTTTCAATGGTTATCGTGGTTTCTTCTGCCAGCTGAAGACACCATCCAGTACAGCTAATTTGGGTCTTTGAACAAATACAATTATTTCAAATAATTTTTAACCGAATTGCAAAAAGAATTATAGATAAAAGTAAATATAGTATATTTTATATAAAGTATAGATGTAATTCAGTAAATATTATTTTGTTAATTAGAATAAATTTCTTTAAAAAATTAACAATATAGATTTAATAAATTCTACTAAATTCTAATTCTTTAAAAAATTAATTTTCTTGAAAATTTTACCGCGAGATTTAGTTGATACTGCTCAATATATGTTTGAGAAATCAAAACTATATTTTTGCTTGATAAACCAACAAAGTCGGTCTCTGAGGCTGTGCGTATATGTATATTACGAATGAAATGATTTTTTTCATTTGAGAAAAAAAGTTTTTATATTAAATAAAAAGAGTCAATTCCCAATTTTTTTTGCCTTGCACTACACACTAGCGCAAATTTGTTTTTTCGATTTTCAACATTTCTGTATGTAGCTAAGTTCATAGACATGATTTTTTTCGGAGCTTGGTTAAATATTGTTGGAGAGAGCGAGACGAAATGTGCGAGAGAGTGAATGAGCGAGGAAAGCAACAATAAGAGAAAAAAAAGATGAAGCGTCTGAGAGAAAACACAGCACTCTCGATCTCTCGGCCGGAATCTCAGCATGCTCGCCCACGTAATGTCGGGATGTGCCTACGCAGAGGGATCGCAGAGAGAAAGAGAGAGAGAGAGAGGGGAGGGAGGGACACGAGTCTCCCAGTCGGATTAATAATTAAAGTCATAATTCGTTGCCGACGGCATAGCGGTAACGGGAACGGGAATGCTTTCAAAACAGCGAGTCCGAGCGACCAGGGTAAGACGTCGGAAGAAAAATAAATACGAATGAGGCGCAACGTTATATATATGCTTATTTTTTCTTAATCCATTATTGTAAATTTTCTACGTGAAATACATTTTTTAATTGCTATCCGGAGTGACGAGGGCCAGGTTATTTATGGTGAATATAATGCAAAAAAATCATTCCGTTTAATTATTCGGAATCGGCGTTGCTTTTCTTTCTTTTTGAATTAAAAATATATTATTTGTTAGATTTTTTACGTAACTAAAATCTGAATATTATTTTGTGTTAAAATTTTTTGAAATGTTCATAAACGAACAATGTGTCTTCGAAACTCTCGCGAGAAGGTTTTTCAGTTGGTACAAAAAGCCATTTTATAAAGTAATAAGTGGCGCGCGAGTCTTTGCAACTCTGCAACGGCACCAGAATTTCAGTGAAGAAGATGACGAACAATATCATTGAAGTTACAATTTTGAACGAGAACATTTCTACGCAGTTATATGCCATTTATATTGAAACATTTCCAGTTTTTGGTGTAACTCGCATTTGTATATACAGTACGACCTCCCAATAAGAACGGCGGCAATAAGAACGGTTCCCCTAATCCGTGCTCGAGCGCTTCCCCCACTCTAACGCGAACCTCGAGCT
>JAPYYW010004886.1:0-11827 GCA_030522545.1 Cremastinae sp. A BG-2022a
GGTCGAGCGATCGTTCTTATCCGCATCAGCGTACACCAAAGAGAAAGAGATAGACAGAACGAGTCAGCGAGCGCGAAGCGCGCACGGAGTGGGGGGCCAAAAAAAATCTTCCCCTTGGGGGCTTTTGCGTTCTTATAGAAGTGTCGGACTGTATATATAATAATATATAAATAATATTAATAATAATAATAATATAATATAATAATAATAAAATAATAAAAATAATAAAACATAAAATATCAATATATTAAATAATATATTAAAAAGAATATGTGTACCAAATTTCAAGTCAATCGGAGGTTGACGGTTTTCGGAAGTTTATCCAATAATAACAACAAAAACAATAATAATAATGTAAACAATAAGTTGAAAGGAGCGAGAGAGAGAAGCGGGAAGAAGCGGATGGAGGAAAGAAAAAGAAAGAAAAAAAGAAAAAAAAAGAAAAAATAGCGCGGCGCAGCACGGAGGATATGGCTACCGGGCTACTATACACGCTGACCGGTAACCAGTCGTAACCGCTCGGGTGTAAACAAAAGAATCTCCGACTTTTGCTTTCCGGCGTCGCTGCCGAGGTAGCGCTCCTAACGCTTTCCCTCTCTCCCGCGTCGCGCGCGACCGGCATGACCGTCCAAGGACGTTCGCGGCTGCCTTCTCCCTCCCCCCCTCCCCCCCCCCCTTTACGATCACTCGGACGGTCTCTCTCTCGCTCGCTCTCTCTCTCTCGATCTCGGCAGCGTGTTGACCTGCCCCACTATGGAGCCCGATATAATAATGTGTTGTTGTGTGTTGCGCTTTTTTTTTCTCTATACACGCTACGCTTGTATACGCGAGCTCGAAAACATATATCGCTGAGCGCCACACTTATAGCCCCCGTTCTACCCGTTTTTTTGCCTCTTTACCCCATACACACCCTCCCTATCCGTATACATTCTTTATATTCTTTCTATAACAATCTATCCGCGAGGGTTCCTGGAAAAATATTTTTATAACCGCCTTTGTGGAATTTCTTTTTTTTTCCTCTTGTGCTCGCGCAATTGTATCAGTATGTCGCTTTATTATGTATCTCTTTTGTGTTTTTTTTTTCTCGGAAGGAAGTCGGAAGTCGTTTTGTCGATTTTTCGTAAATATTTTTCATTCGTTGATTATAATTGTAATGTATGATAATTATTATACACTCGACGTCGCAGTGGGATAGATTCTAACGCGCGTCGAGAATGACAGCTCGGTGGATTTTGAACTAAGGTAAACGTCCCGTTAGTTGGACAGTTAAGGATTTTCATACTTTATCTTGGTTTAAAAAATATTAAAACGAGAAAATCTGCTTCAAATTCACATCCTGACTATTTTCTGATATTTTAGTTATCTGAAATTCATTTTATATGTTAATTTTAAATAATATTTCTAGTATATAAATACATGAATGTTTGAATATGTAGAATGTCCCAATAGTTGGACAAAAAATCGACCCTGTCTCTAGGGTTGGGCGAGTTTGTTCCAATAAATTAACGTTGTGAAAAATAAACTTCATTGAATATGAAAAATAATCCATACGATTTTATTGAGAAAAAAATAATTCAAATGTTAAAAATAATATAGCAAAAATTGTCCAATTATTGGGACATGTCCGTCTATTGGGACACCTTATTCGTATTTACGCGGTGTGTTAGTTTAAGATTTGAGGATAAAGTTTTTTACATGGGGGTCTTTAGGGTAGTGCAACCGCAAAACCGTGTTGAGACAGATTTTCTTAAAAATTTGCACAGGTCTTCTTTAATGTCATATGAAAACATGTGTCAAATTTGGCAAAGCTTCACCATCTAGAAATCGATATTATACATTGTTGCTTTTTCGAATCTTCCATATGAGCCCATGTTAAAAGTAGCAATTTTTAAAAATTAATATCTAAATAACTACATGGTTGTGCCTTTTTTAATTTTGCAAACACGTTAACACAATGCTAAGGAAGATCTGTGCAATTTTCGAATAAATTCTGTCTCAAGAAATTTCAACTGATGATTTTACATCAAGTTAACACATAAGGACAAACTTTTGAATAGACTCGGTTGTACTACCTTAAGGAGGTTGTAACTTCAAAGTAGTCAATGCAACTATTTCAACATTAAGAATATTAAAAAAACCTCAATTTGAAGAAAGCTTCATTTTATTTACTTTTTTATACGAGATTCACTTCTATTGATGCGTTTTAGAAGAATAATTTTTTAATTAATTTATACTTTTTAAAATTAGACACTGTGTTGAACAAATACGAAAGAGATTAGGTATACAGTGAACTGTCGATTAACTCGACAAATTTTTCTTATTTGTTCGATTACCCCACTTTTATGTTGATATCATTAATATAATACTTCCGTAGAAACATCATATCAAAAATGCATGTAATTCTCTTGTATCTGCATGTGTCAATTGCTCAAATGAATACTCATACTCCATATATACGCGAAGCAAAATTACCATGTAAATCTGTCATTTTCAAATGTATTTTTCTTCACAGAAAGTTCGATAAGTTATATAAATTTTGTGCTTATGGAAAAGCTAATTATATTTTCTATCGAATCGTATTACATATATATATCGTTACAACCTCCTTAAGAGTGAAAAATGGTTGTAGGAATATTATGTGTGCGTATTTTATCGTTGTTATGATGCAAGATTCTAGCGGTTCTTTAAAAAATTCCGTTAGATCGTACGTCGTCTGGCTCCGTTTTTATTCAATTCGGAAAGACCAAGGTTACTCCCAATTTACATGAGCCATGCATATGAAATTTCGGATTGAGTTTATTTTTGAAAGCGAGAGGAAAAAATAAGATAAGACTGCTTTTTTAATCATTTCTTATTTTTTTTTTTGCGTGTATTATTTTTGGTCATAGAGCTAAAGACACCTTTATTTTTATTATTTACTTTTTTAAACTTTCTAGACATCCACTGCATTCGAAAAAAAATGTCGTCTTTAATTAGATGATTTGAAGTGATTAAAGGATGTCTTCCAAGTCAAGTTGAATATTTTTTCACAATTTTTAAAAACGTGCTATTCAATATGCAATTAAAGAGTACTAAAAATGAAGAGTTTGATTTTTAGATATTAAAGAATATTATGTATGCAGACACTGGACGAATGCTCAAACTGTTGATTGACATTACAGCTCTGAAAGGAAAAAAATGGATCGACTTATGGCAAAAATATGATATTTTAATAATTTATAATTGAAAACTTACTTTTGGCAAGAACATTATATTTCCAATTTATCAGCAAAAGATCTGCAAGGATGTACCTGTATTATAACCGGATATACTGTACCTGAAAAAAAAATTGTTTCGTAGTAAATTAGTAAAATGTAGATTTTATATTTTTGCTTAAGAATATTTTCTAAATAATTTCGACGCTTTTTATAAACAATAAAAAACAAGAAACTAATTAAACCCTTTTCAAATTTGTAACTTCATAATCTGAACCATAAATAAAATGGGAAATAAGTTCAACAGTGATTTCATTCTGTTATCTTAAAATTAAACGGAATATATTTAGAATAAACTGTAAATATAATATAATTTTTAATCAATGTACGGTTGTCACTTTTGTACACTGAGAATAGATTTAATTCGAAAATATACGGTTGATACAATACTTATTATTTTAAATCAGTTATTTAGAATAATTTGAAATAAATGAACAAAAAATTAAGTTCAATTTGCAGAAAAAATATCATTGGACGTATTGGCACTTTTTAAAAATAAAACAAATTTGATTTTGAGTGTATAGTAGAATCTACCATATTTTCCTCTCATTGTCAATATATTATCGACTCATTGAACAGTAAAATTCTTATCATTTTCGACAAGGAAAAATATTCTGAATGTCAGCCTTTTTTACGAAATATCTAATCAAAATTCTCTAAATGCTCAGTGGATGAGTATTTGTTGAAACACACGGTAAAACGAATGAGAAAATATTTTTCCGACATCTATATGGAGGAAAAAAAATGACTTTCGGGAGATTAGAGCTCGACTCGCGACGCGACAATATTTCAATCGAGCTAAATCGAGTGGATGCTTATTTCGCCGAATCATCGCACTCGCATTATCCGTAATTTAACAGTTGGATCGAGGAGGTGGTGAGGAAAAACGATATCTCGTACGAGCTCGAACGTGTTTTGTACATATACAAATCGAGAAGGAACAGAGAAAGAAAGAGAGAGATAAAAATTAGCGCATAACGAGAACACGTTCCGCCGATCGTCGATGTGATCCGGCATCCAAGGACGCTCGAGGCCGGATGAGGACTAGTTCAATCTTTAGCTTTATTCCTCGACACGGCATTTAAATCATTCGAATATATCGATTCTCAACTACGTCATGTATCCCAATACCCTCAAAAATATTCCATTAAAATAAAAACTAAATAACAAAATTTGTCAAAAATATTTTCTTATATATGTAATATATCTCTCTCTTTTTTTTTTAATTTTGACGTTACTGCTCACACAAATTTAAATCACCAACAGATCGAATGAACTCGGCTGCTGATATATTCTTTGAAATAAATACATAAATTATAATTTATTCATGGAAGAGCCATAATAAATCGCGTTTGAATTATTCGTTCTCTCCTGCGTCATATTTTCCAATTTTCTTAAAAATAAACAACGAGTTTGATCAAAATATTTATTATTTTGACGTCACTATAGTCAGAAAAATTTTAATCTTTAATAACTAAATGAACTCGTATATACTGGCGTTATTTGCAAATGTGAAATTAATAATAATATATTCATGGAAAAACCGTAATAAATCGCCTTTAAATAATATTCCAAATGATCGATTCTCATTAAAAACGAAATATATTTCTCAAACATATATTTTTTAAATTTAGACGTCATTCCTCACTATCATATATGTATGGTAACTTATAAAAATTTTAATCAGCAAAAAATGTAATGAACTCGAAGATCTAGGCAAATACAAAAATTAACAACACTTTAATTAAATATACACGATGTCTTTTAAACAAAGAAATAATATTTTTTATTCATAAATAGTTTTTGAATAATATGTATTAAATATTATAATAAATATTATATATAATAAAACACAATTAAATAATATAATATGTATATAATAATTTTTGAACTATAGTCCATATTTTTCAATTGATAACAATGAAATATATTTGCTGCTAACTCGAATGCAAATCATCCGATCAACTTGAAATTAGTTGGGTATATTTATGGTAGGTGTCGCGTGATAGTCTATTCAAAAGTTTGGCTATACATCTTAACTAAATATAAAATTATCACTTGAAATTTTTTGAGGCAGAATTTCTTTAAATTTATACTGCTCTTCTTTGACATCATATTAACATGTATGCAAAATTTATAGGGGCTTTACCATGTGGTAACCGAGATATATATTTTTTTTAATTGCCACTTTTAACATGCATGGAGTCTTAATTTTTAGTTGTTTCAACAAGAAGATATATTTAAATTATTTTTTAAAAAATATGCTCAAGTTGCCAATTAATAGTAAAATTAAGACTAAAAAAATTGAAAACTTTTTAGTAAAAGCCAGATTCTGTGTTTTACGAATTTAACGTCAAGAATTTACTTTCTGCTTGTATTATCTGTGCCATACATCCTTAAGGTGGTTGGCTGTGACAGTTAAATACAGTCTGTGACAGATCAACCACCTTAAATGTTACCATTTTCAATCTTAATATTTTACAGCGATTTTTATATAACATCAAAGGAATTTTGTTTGGTTATACAACAAAATCTGACAGATTTTTTTCAAAACTTTTAAATTGTATATCAAGTATACTAGACCTTAGATGACCTTGGGTTTCGAGTATGTTGTTCTTTAATGAATTTGCAGCAACTTATTTAATATACTTAAACTCGTAAATCATTTTGAACGTCAGAAAAATCGAGAAGAACATTTTTTTTTATTTGACTGTATACCAAGAGAATTATACCTTAATATCATTGGCAAACAAATAGTATATACTGTAAATTACAAAGCATTCGATGCAATACTTTTCTTACAATAAATTTCCGAAAAAATCTTTTTATTGGGTAATCACACTATAGGTGTGATCCTTAATCGTAATAATGATGGTTATAAAATTCATACAGTAAATGCAGTCAAAGATCCATGTAAGGTAAACATCCCAATGGTTAGACATGTCCCAATAGCCAGACAAGTTTCGCTATATTATTTTTAATATTTCAATTATTTTTTTATCAATGGAATCATATGGTTTATTTTTCCTATACGAAGAAGTATATTGTTCATAACGTTAATTTATTGGAGAAAACTCGCTCAACCCTAGAGACAGGGTCGATTTTCTGTCCAACTACTGGGACTACTATTCTACATATTTAAATATTTAAGTATTTATTTACTAGAAATATTATTTAAATTAACACATAAAATGAGTTTTGGATTGCTAAAATATCAGATAATAGAGTTTAGGGATGAATTTAAAATAGATTTTTTTGTTTGAATATTAAAAACAAAGATAAAGTGAGAAAACCCTTAGCTGTTCAACTATTGGGACGGTTACATTATATAGTTGTGAATACATTATATGTTGTTTAATTGGTTCGAAATACATTTTTTTGTCGATCGGTGACCTTTCGAAAATACAGCCGCGATCGAAGAGTGTAACATCCATATTTTGCACAATGCCCATGATCGAAATAATTTCCGATACTGGAGCACCTTGATTGGCGAGTGTTTGGAGCCAACAATCGATACCTGTTACATCAAATATAATTTGCCCGAGTAGCAAACACGGCGAACTCGTCAATAAATCTAAATATAAACAAACACAGACACATATATCCTTTATGAATATGAAAACATTGCCAGATAAGGCGTGACTCGTTAAAAGACTCTTCGTCACGTCAAATTTTCAAATACTTTAAATTCTATTTTGTGTCCAGGCTGATGTCAGAATGCAAGAGTTCCGAGATGAAAATTTTCAGATTTAATGTCAAGGGAGAAAAAATGAAGGGGTGGGGAGGGCTGAAGGGGAAATAGAGATAAAAAAGAGCATGAATTTTACGATGCAAAATTATGATGCGATGCTCATGGTTTCATGGTTTTGTTTGCCGTGTGAAGTCATGCGTGGGGCAAGTGTGCGCATTTTTTTCGAATTACTATAAAATTGAAAATTTTAAGGGGTTTCGATAGCCTTGGCCAAAATAAATGACGTTTTACATGTTAAAAGTATAGGGAAAGGAAATTTGATAAAAATTAGAGAGAATGTTCTTTGCCAATAAACAAATTTATATAAATTCAGAAAAAAACAATCGTCTACATTGTTTTCGAGTAATCAAGTGTTGAAGTTACATTATTCTTATACACGAAAAATATAGCTATATTATCTAAAAAATGATATTTCATGATTCAATTGTTCGGAAAATAATTAGACGAAAATTCTTTAAAAAATCGTGTTTACACATTTCATATGAAAGAGTATCCTCTCCAAATTTGAACGAATTTTTAATATTTCGTTATAACTATCGAAACCCCTTAAGTGGAATGAAACTTTCCAGAAATATTTTTTTAGAGCGTGTATTATTTTATAACATTAAGACGGAAAAAAAATTAAACTTTTTTGCTCAATTGTATACTTAAGGTAGTACTGTCGACACTGCAAAAATCAAATGTATATACATCATAATGTTTGACTCACGTATAGTATTTAGAATAGGCAACGTCGTGATAGAGTGAGAGAGACAGAGATATAGTTTATTTCACTCGAGAGAAAGCTATGCGTAAAACCTGACAGGTGACGTGTGAAGTGACGTGGTTATGCACGGTAAATTGAAAAATTAAATAGTTTTAATCATATCGAAGAATCTTTGACTTTTTCAAAAACCAACAAAAAAATAACCAATAAATTATTGTATTGAGTTGACAAAATATGGCTGTGTTGATAAAATATTGGTTTTGTTACTACATATTTTTAAATTTCTTTACAACGTTGCAACGTCTATGCTGAACTACGATGTAAAAATATCCATTTGGGATATTTATTTGTTAATTACCACTTTCACATGCTCTGAGCTTATATTTTTAAGCATTTAAAATGTTCCTTATAATATTTTCTCTTATTGTACCAATTTTTATTGAAATCTGAACAGCACTTTTTGAAAAATTTGATGAAAACTGTGTGATTTCCCATAAGACTCAATGCTAAATGTATAAAGTTACAAATGCCTATATCTTTTTTCTGGTTCTCTGTAGATCTTTAAAAATTGAACTGAATCTTTTTCTTAACATAATCTACCACTAGACCAAATTTTATCAAATTCTGAAAGGTAATTCTATAATCGACAGTACTGTACCTTAAAGGACTCCTAGAACTCCTTTTTTATTTTCAACCATTTTTGAAATATTGATTTTGCATACACTCCCCGCTGCGCAAACTTGTCCCACACCGAGAAAAAAGTTTAGTTGAATCAACTAGACGGGCGGTCACGGAGGGTGAAAGAAATATTTAGTTAACAACATGATATTTTTTTTAATTCAACCAAACATTTATTTCCGTGTCTAAAACAAAAGACTCAGAAACAAAAATGAAGTTCAATTAAATAAATATCATGTTAAATTAATTAAATATTTATTTAGCCCTGCGCGTGACCGCCCGTTTAGTTGTTTCAACCAAACTTTTTTCTCAGCGCACATGATTCTATACCATTTAATACACGTGTCAATCATCAGTATTACGGATCGAATGCGATCCATTGCCATCGCTTCTCAATTTCGATTCGAATAAAGCTCGCCACGTATTCAGACCTAGTTAAATAATGAAAAGATGATGATATTCTTCATCGTGTATATATATACTTCGCTCCTTTTTCTTCATCTCTCTTTCTCCCTTCTCTGACGTGACGTTTCTCCAGGCTCGATAGTCCGTGACACACGGATATACGAACACGGGTTTTATTGATATTACTCAATCATTCGTGGCAGCGTGAACTCGTTGGATTCATAGATATGTGTATAAGCCTCCGAGACTTCGACTCGTGCGAGAATCCAAACGAAAATACACACTTGGAGGAGAAAGAGAGGAGAAAAAAAAATTCAAGAAAAATAATGATAATGATGATAAAAACGTTGATGCTCCGCGCGATGAAAGGGAATACACTCGCGAGTTTCATATTTTATTCGAGTGTCTCTCCGTCGAGAGACTTTGGTCTATAACTTGATGCGGCCTTGATATACATATGAGCTACAATGCTTTTTTTTCTACCTTTTTTCTTCTCCCTCGCACCGCTTCTTCCTTCGTTATTATTTTTTTACTGCGTTCCTCTAAACATCATTTATACTATAAAGCTGTAAAAGTCAATAATAGTGATTATTTAATTATATCAATTAATTCATGTACTCATAAACATCGATTGAATTATTTTGGTTTTTTTTACTGTACTTTAGTTAGTTCATACATATTTTCTCTTTAATGGCCATGCATATACATAAACTAAATGCAAAACCGTCACTTGAAATATCGTGATATAGAATTTTATTAGAATTTTCGCATTTAAAAATGCGTGCAAAATTTAAAGAGATA
This sequence comes from Cremastinae sp. A BG-2022a, assembly GCA_030522545.1. Lineage (NCBI taxonomy): Eukaryota > Metazoa > Arthropoda > Insecta > Hymenoptera > Ichneumonidae > Cremastinae sp. A BG-2022a. The sequence continues at coordinate 9,596 of JAPYYW010004886.1, forward strand.
AATATTTATTAATTTAAAAAAAAATGAAGAATTTTAAAAGTTAATTTGGCAATTTCTGATGAAGCTTTAAACAAAACTTACACACGTTTTAATATGATATTGAATAAAAATTGTTTTTTATTAAAGAGGAGCTTGAGTTCTGAGTTCTTGGAAGAATCTCCGACAAAAGCTATAGTTTATCACGAAAATTTTGGTGACAATTGTACAACGATTCAAACGTTGCACTTGATTTTTCTAACCCTTCAGCCAGAAAAATTGATAGTTCGATTCGATTTTTTTTGTGGTTACTCTACATCGAAAAAGATATTTAAAAAAGTTAATTGAAAAATGATTCTAAAGCGCCATCAGAACGCAACAAAATAATTTCGAAAAAAAAATCGCCCATTTTTAATGATTACTATGAAGATATTTAGCTGTTGTTTTTGACACTATAGTGTGTTCAAATTTCATTTAAATCGGTCAAGTCTCTGATATTTTGTTAGAATAAAAAATAACGGCCTAAAACTGTTGTGTCTCTTGAAAATACCACACGAGAACTTTATACCTACTGAATGTCATTATTTTTTCATTCACCCTTAAAGTGCTATACAACCAAGAAAGTCTATTAAAAAATTTGTCTTTACGTGTTATCTTAGTGGACAATCATCACTTGAAATTTCTTGAGATAGAATTTATTTAAAAAATATTCAATTCAGAGTAATTTTAATTCTGAATATAAAATTATTTACATAATTTTAAGATCTTTTTGAGCATTACGTCAATGTGTATGTAAGATTTATCGAGGCTCTGTCATGTAATTATTTAGATATTAATTTTTAAAAATGCTACTATTAACATACACTTTTTATGGAAGAATGGAAAAAGCGACGATTTTCAATGTATAATATCTCGATTCTTAAAAGGTAAACCTTTTCGTAAAATTTGATACACGTTTTCATATATAACATTGAAAAAGATTTGTGCAAATTTTTAAGAAAATCTGTCTTGACAAAGTTTAGCGGTCGTATAACCTTAATTTATATTGTGATTAATTATATATTACACTAATTAAATAATCCATTTTTATTGTATTTACCGTTGACATATCCCATTATTTATTGGTCGGTATTTTTTTTAATTTCAATAAAATTTTGTACAGATTTGAGAAAAAAAAATCTTTAGCATAATAAAAAAATGATAAAATACGCAAAAATATATCGTCTACATCTATGGATACATATATAATAATGGAATTTAAAATTTACGGTTCTGAGCTATCGAATAAAGAAAAGAAGCATCGTTTGAAAAATCGCAAGTATTTAAACGCGAGAGGGAATCTGCGTGAAATAAATCGCGCGTTTAATTTATAGGCGAGTGGATAAAACGTCTCGATTTCGTTGCTAGGGCTCTGAGCACCGGGATAATTAACGTTGACTCGATGAAAAATAAAAGTGCAAGTGTATGGGGAAAAAGAAGAGATGGAAGAGACACGCATCGGGAATATGGGCTAGTCCACACGAGCACGTGATCACTTACTTTTTTTCGTCTTTTTGTTTTTTTATTTTATTTTATTTTTTTAACGGAAAGAAATAAAAGTTCGAAACGCTTGAGTTTATGCCGGAGCGGCGATATTATCGAAAAGGGAAGGAAAAAATGTTGAAAAATAAAACGCGAGTTGAAAAAAAAAATTCGAGATCTCTGTTCCCCCCGGTTCGAAGGATCGAATTGTTTTTACTTTTGTTTTTTCTTTTTCTTATTTCTCACTCCTTTTTCTCGTCCGAAGGGAAAAGGAGAGACGCGGCCGCTTCGACGAGAATAAGGAACAAAAAGAAAATCGTACACACGGAGAAGAGAATTGTTTGTTGCGAGTGTGGCCTTCACAACCGGATGACTACTTTTACTCAGTATGGACAACTTTTACATGCACTTTCGGGTCCTTCGCTCTGAGATCCTGTTACGTCTTTTTTTTTATCAATCCACTTTTTTTTCTTCAATATTTACGCTTTTAATGAAAGCCCCCCTGCTCGTGGGAAAGAACACTCGAAAATGGATTCTCTTCGATTCTTTTTTCACTCTTGAGGTAAGAAGATGGATTTTCTTTAAAGTTTACTCCAAAATTCCGTTATCATTGTGTGCATACACTGAGAAAAAAATAAAATTGATTCAATGAAATGCGTTTTATTGAATACAATTTTATTAATTCAACAGTAAATTATTTGCTGCAAATAATCGGTTTAATTGAATCAATTACAC
>JAPYYW010004887.1:0-14164 GCA_030522545.1 Cremastinae sp. A BG-2022a
CAATAAATTTCTATCAGAAGCACAGTAATTTCCTCACATTATCCTGAATTGACGAATAGTCTTAATAATGAAAATACAAATTGTCAACTTTTCTTTGATTGATAACTATTTCAATAAATTTCTATCACAAGCACAGTAATTTCCTCACATTATCCTGAATTGACAAATAGTCTTAATAATGAAAATACAAATTGTCAACTTTTTTTTGATTGATAACTATTTCAATAAATTTCTATTAGAAGCACAGTAATTTCCTCACATTGTCCTTCTACTTACTTTATAACTCTTCGCAAGTTTTAGAGGATTGACAACTTCAATCTGGCTCAAGACTTTGATCGGTTGAAACAAGCGAGACACTCTGTTCATGGCTTTTAAAAAATTGTTCGACATTGTTGATTATTTTTAATTGCCGAAATTGAAAAGCCGGTGTGTTTCGCACAACTTGACCATAGACAAAGAATTCGGAAAGCACATGTATCGGGAAGGAGAACGAACCTTCGAAAAAATGTATATACTTTTTTTCTAACCTCAAAAATAAGGTCCGCGCTCGTTTTGCTGATGACGCTACGATCGAAAAGGGTGCGTGGGTGTGTGCACGCGCGAGAAAGTTTTAAACTTTATCAAAATACGGTTTCATATCCCAGTTTTTATTACAATACAAAATTATATATTTACGAGTTTAATTTCATTTCTTAATTACATACTTTTTTTATTTGTATTCTTATATTCTTTTATTTATATTTAATATCTTATTATTACAATTTTATTTTATGAATTTAGATTAGGGTGATTAAAAAAAAATTTTATTTTCTTTTTTCGAGGAAACAGGTTTGAATGCTTTATTTTTACATAAAATGGAGCCTGTACAAATTTGAGCTCTTTATGAAAATATTAACAGGGGACGCATCGCACTTTTCGATTTTCCATAAGATTAACATGGGAACAGTTACGTTTTTTTCTGTCACATTTTTGTAGCTATCTAACGATATATCAAACAAATAAGTCTTAATATATTTTTGTAGGAAATTGAACGCTCTACAAAAAAATTTTCTTGTGAATTTTTGATTAATCTCACTATTTTAAAAGGTAGTATATCCACGAAATGATTTTTAAAATTGTTAAATTGATTTGTTAAAATTTTGCATAAACTATCTTTGATGCCATATGCATATGTGTCTTAAATTTTGAGACGTTTCTCTGCATAGAATTCGAGATATTAAAAATCACCAATTTTTCTACTTTCCCATAAGAACACGTGTTAAATAGTGCAATTTAAAATTTTTATATCTTGACTTCTAAGAAGTAGAACTTATTGAAATTTGGTACAGCATTTTATAATACTTCAAAAAAGCTTCAATTAGTTTTAAAAAAAACCTAAATGTTTTTTCTAATTTTTATATATACGCATGAAGTACGGATCACCTTGGATGACCTTGAATTTAAAATATGTTGTCCTTGATTCAATTAGTAACAACTTATTTAAATGAATTTAAGCTGTAAAACCATATTGTATTGATAAAAAACTATATTCAAGGTCAGAGTTGGAAAAATTGAAAAAATCATTATTTTTGCCATCATAAATCACTAAAAGTAGTAAGCAGAAATACATTTTTTGTAGGAAATTAACTGATCTTAAAAAATGGTCTCTTGTGTTTAGTCGATTAGATGAAGCGTTAAGAAGATATTCGTATCTAAAGTTCAATATTAAAATTTGAAGAAAATGTATAAAAACTGATTAAAATTGAACTTTAGATACGAATATCTTCTTAACGCTTCACCTAATCGACTGAGAATCTTAGGGAGAGACCACTGTACTCTCTATGAGGTTGCACGAAGAAAATGATGATTTTTTTTGCAAAATTAATAAACATTTGGACAGTTTATGGTAGAATTTACGATTTTTTCGATGTTTCGAATTTGAAAAAAAATATATAACAATAATCTTTAGAAATTAAGAGAGAAAGTAGAGTTAATTTGACCAGACGTCAATTTTAATTTTTGTTAGTTCTTGTGAAAAATAAACGTTGACAGATTTTCTTTAAAATCAGCAAAAATCTTCTTGGATTTTATTTTAATACGTGTATCAAATTTTAAAGGGTTTTACCACGTCGAAGTCATAACGTTTATTGTCAAAAATCACAAGAGATATCTATTGCGATATTTAATAATAAATATCTCGACTTTATGTTTGTTCAGTTTTTTTTGTGTTTTTTTTTATTTCTTTCAATGTTTGTACAGTTTTTTTAAAATCTTGCGTAATTTTTTTTTTGAATTTTTAAAAATTTTGTTTTATTTAAAACAATATTTTTACAAGCGACAGAGAATACGAGAATTCATAAACATGAAGTAACAAAAACTCCATTTAAAGTTATGGCAAAAATCATGGCAAAAATCATGGCAATGAAAAACCTTTGTATAGACATCAAGTCTTGACCAAATAAAGAAATAGGTAATTTTATATAAAATTTTATATATAATCTTGACGAAATAAATAAATAAAAAGGTAATTTTACATAAAATTTTACATAAAGTGTGATAAAGTCGAGAAATCCATTGCGATATTCAATCGACTTCATGTTTGTTCAGTTTTTTTTTTTAGTTATTTTTTTTCATTTCTTTTAATGTTTGTTCAGTTTTTTTAAATCTTGCGTAATTTTTTATTTAAATTTTTAAAAATCATGTTTCATTTAAAACAATATTTTCACAAGCAACAGAGAATACAAGAATTCATAAAAATGAAGTAACAAAAATCCCATTTAAAATTATGGCGATAACCATGGCAATGAAAAACGTTTGTATATAGACAAGTCGACCAAATAAATAAAAAGGTAATTTTATATAAAATTTTATATAAAGTCTTAACGAAATAAATAAATAAAAAGGTAATTTTACATAAAGTGGGACAAAGTCGAGATATCCATTGCGATATTCAATAATAAATATTTCGACTTCACGTTTGTTCAGTTTTTTATTTAGTTTTTTTTTTCATTTCTTTCAATGTTTTTTCAGTTTTTTTTTAATCTTGCGTAATTTTTTATTTAAATTTTTAAAAATCATGTTTCGTTTAAAACAATATTTTCGTTTAAGTAACAAAAACCCCATTTAAAATAATGGCAAAAATCATGACAATGAAAAACCTTTGTATAGACAAGTCTTGACCAAATAAAAATAAAAAGGTAATTTTTTATAAATTTTTATCTAAAGTCTTGACGAAATAAATAAATAAAAAGGTAATTTTACATAAAATTTTAAATAAAGTGTGACGAAATCGGTATGGTGTTTTTTTGCTTCGCCTGTGTCGTCAATTCGAGGCTGCTTAATTCACTCTTGGTCGATAAGCGCGCGGAAAAATAAGAATATAATTATTCGAATCGTGATTAAGTATGAAGAAGAAGCAAATTGAAGTCTTTTGAATGACGTGACGACCTTCATAACCTCGACTCATCATTACCGATCGCTATTATTAGCAGAGATTATGTGCCAGCCAACACATTATTGAGATACGAAATAAACAACCCAGGACACTTGCTACTCGAGGGAGATAAAACTTTGTGATTATTAAAACATTGTGATTCTTGTGACCCGGGATAATTGACGTAATGCCTCAATTTCCGGATCGTTCAAATTTCTTTTATTTTTCATCGATAAGCTAAACGTATATTTAGTAGTTGAAAATTATGTCTCAAAAGTTTAACGATATACTTTTTGTATTGATTACAATTTTTATATTATTTTCAATACAAGTGTATGGATTATTTATCCAATACAATAAATTATTATTTTTTTTAGCACTGAACGACACTTGGAAGAGAATTTAGTCGAAAAAATTGACATGATGCAACACTTATTTATTTGAAATAATTTCACTTTGGTTGAAACAAGAAATGCATTTTTTTTGTAATATGAAATTTTTTGGAATTTGGAGAAAAATATCGTTAAATTAAGTAAATTTAATCTTTCAATTTTAAAAGTACATTTTTCAATTTTGAACTACATTTTCTTTTCGGTGTATTGGAACATATATTCTTTCAACGTCATAGGGCTGATTTTGCTGTCCCACTATTGGGACATTTACACATTCAAACGTTTCAATAATTATTTACAATACACTGAAAACGAAATTTGGTTGATTCAACAAAATATTTGTTTCAATACGTTTAACGATATTATTTTGCAAATTGAACTAAATGCTTGGTTGATTTAAAAGTGTTGTTTCGACGAAATATTTTCAACTAAGTTATCTTCAACTAAATCTGTTTTCAGTGTATGAATATTCTTTGAAATTAAGACGTAAAATCGCTAAAATATCAGACAGTACTTTAGAGGTAAATTTAAATTATATCGCACGTGGAAATCTTAATAGATATGATGACAGACGAGACAATGAAAAAAAATGAATAAAAAACAAGGCTGTCGCGGATAATTTTATACGATCGGAAAACCCCGCTACCCACGCACTTTTCATTAATTTACGATTGACAGAAGTTGAAAAAAAATTATCTTCAAGTACGAAAAATACGTTCGGGAAATTTTCAACGAACATCCGGTTCAGATATTTTTTACGTTTAAAATTAATTTTGTATAATGCGTGATAATTTCAGCTATAAGTATATTAAAAATTGATTTACTATTCAAGTATTTTTTTTGTATTATAGCTGAACTATCAATTTTCAACTTGAAAATATTTTGTATTCATCATTTTTTATTGTTTAAACAATAAAATGAGGAAAATTGCAGTGGGAGTATTTCGAAATTGTTTTTATAAAAATGTAGGTCTAATACAAATGTATTTTTTAAAAATGTCTATTTTTTAATATTTATGTTGGGGATAAATGTACGAATTTCTCATCTAAGAATGAATGGGAAATTTTCTTTTTTTTGTAATTTTTTTTGTATTGCAATGATAATTTTTTATCAATTCAGGAAAATAATGTCAAATGTGGCATGAATAGCTATTTTGATATTATATCAAAATCTATAAAAAATTTTCGAAGGTTTCGTGTAAAAATATTTATTGCTGACTTTATTGATGATTTAACATGTATGGCAGTACCAAAAATTGTGATATTTTCGTATCACAATATTCTAAAACTAACACAATTTTCTCCTAAAATGAAACACACACTTGCATAAGATCTTAAAGAAGGTTTTGTGCACATTTTTTAAAATAAAATTTCACGTAAAGAATATATTATGGCAAAACCACCTTAAGTACAAAAAGATCAATGGATATATTGTTTATTAAATTTTTTTTAAACTCTATACAAATTTATATTTTATTATATTATATTTTAAATTTATATTTTATATTTTTTATATGATATCTTATTTTTTTTAATTATATACTTTATTTTAGAATAATAAATTAATTTTTAAATTCTGGATATATACACTGAGAAAAAATGTTGATAGAATCTACTAAAATTTTGTTGATTCAATAACATTTTACTTTAATTAATTTATTTTAATTTTTTATTTTATTTTATTTTAATAAAATAATTTACCTACACTGAGAAAAAATGTTGATAGAATCTACTAAAATTTTGTTGATCCAATAACATTTTAGTAGATTCAATCAACATTTTTTCTCAGTGTAAAATTTTGTTGATCCAATAACATTTTAGTAGATTAAATCAACATTTTTTCTCAGTGTAGATAAATTATTTATATATTAAATGCATAAATGTAATTTTTATGAAAAATTGTATTTTACCCTGTGATCGAGTTTCGTCCTTGACCCAAATGTTTATCCCCATTAATTTCCGGTCAGTTAAAAGAGGCTGGGAATTCCACTGGAAGAGGATCCAAATGGAGGCATGATCCTCTTTGGGTATGAGTCACAATCCTCTGCAACCGAGGATTATCTCGTTCGTCGTAATAATTCTGCGAATTCGTGCAACCTTTGGCACGTGTTCGAGTAATATCGAGGAAAATTCGTTAATGCCTGTTACGTCCAATTTCATCGATGTTACGCGTTGGGCCTTGACAAAAATTTTGTAAGGTCGATGAAAGTTTAAAATCGATTGCACGTGAGAAAGTTTCCGGATGTGAGTCAATTTCTTATAGATGTAGATACGATTTGAAGTTTGTATAGAAAAAAAAAGTTGAATAAATAAAAAATAGATGAAAACCAAAACAGGTTCTCATATTTATTTTTTATCGATCGTTTTGGTATAGTATTGATCCTTTAAAAAAATAAAATATTTGTTTCACTTAATAAATATGGCTTAATAATTTTCTTAAATGAATTTAAAAATTAAATGATTTAGATGATATTTTCATAAAAAGATTTTAAAGATAATTTCTTCCAAATTTGCATTAACGTTTTTATTTAATATCACAAGTGAGTGTGTGTTAAATTTAAACAAGCTTTACCATGTGAAGATGAGATATTTGTTGTTGTAAATAATTTTTTTGCTGCTCTCCATAAGAGATCTTGTGGAAGTTGTAATTTTTAGCTTGGGCATATTTTAATTTTTTTTATGAATTTTTATTATTTAAAACAATTAAATAAGAAAAGTTTAAGGAAAAGTTTAAAAATTATTCTCTATAAAAATGAGAATACTACTATAAAAATATAATAAAAATTTACGAAAATGTCTTGTTTTTGAATTCATTTCAAAATATGTATATCTATGAATTTTCTATAAAAAAGCAATGGTAAAAATCTCAGTGAAAATTTGGTAAAAAACGATTTTAAATCTTATATCAAATTTTTTCACATATTTAATAAAATTTAGGAATAATAGACCAAAAAATGTATCCAATTATCATATTTTTTAAATAATCTAATGATATATTTTATATTCAGCTTCTATCTAAAAAAAAATTTGGAATTGACCATCCTGATCGATGAATCGAGTGACACGTGAGTGTCAGGAAAAAAATGATAAAAATATTGTACATATTATTCTTATATATTATATTTCATAAAAGCTATACAAAAAATTTTTAAAAAAATTTAAAAAATGGTTCATTTTAGAAATTCGATGACAGCTAAAAATTGAAAAAAATTGTAAATCTTTCAAAAATTATTAAAAAATGTAGTAGTCGAGCTGTGGATTTAGCCAAATTTTTCTCTCGTCGAGAACGAACGTTTGGACCGATCTTTCCCCACTCTGAAATTGAGCGAGATCACGGGTGAAAAGTCACTATATAACGAAGAAGTCTATCAGTTCTTGTAACCACATGTGGACGAGAGTTTACACTGCTTACATCTCTCTCGGTTGAATTTTTTTTATCTTCAAAGTTTCAGTGTATCAGAACATTTTTGCTAAAAGAGACAAAAATCCAAAAAAATTTATTAAAAATTTTTTAAGAAGTGACATAAATACTGTCAGTGGTGAAAATAGTTCACGAATGTTGAGTGATTTTATCGTGTATATACGGATATTTAGGTGAGTTCGAGACAAAATTTAAAAAATTTCAGATTCATATTACACAGTGTAATGAATAATTACTTCAACGTTCGCATTTTTTAAAATGAAATCTAATTTTGTCAAATATGTATTACGTTAGCTTATTGTGTCTTTTTTAAAATTGAATTTTTAGTTTAATTTTGAAATTAAAATACTTGTAATTAAAGTGGTCCAGAAGAAAAATTAGAAGTCAATTTTTAAGTTTTTTAAACTATGAACATACATTTATTGCTAAAAAGGACATTTATTTAATAATGTTATTTAACATTTATTATTAAGCTTTCACTTATTGACCTTTAATAATGATTACAAAAAAAATCGAAAATGTTCCATGTTGAAAGTAGAATTGCAGAAAAATGTATTCAATAAAAATAAAATAAATAAAATTTTGTTTACAGTGTAGAAAGAGATAAATGCGAAAAAAAACAAAATTTGATACATTATTATAAAATAATCATATAACAATATTTACATAAATAATGTAATAATTAAATATAAGAATATTTACGAGAGCATTCTTCATTTTACAAAATTTTGAGTTAAAATTTCAAATTGTATGGTCAGATTACTAAATTTTACATGAACTTATTACTTATGTTGAATTTTTTCAAGTTGCACTGGATCACGTGTAGTTTAATGCAAATTTTAATGGATATGACTCGTAAACAGTTAAAATTACTTTTTTTTCTTTTTAAATTAAACTTAGCAAATAAAATTCACTATAAAAAATTCAAGGATTGAACATGACTCAATTTTATTTGTTTCTTCCGAACCATCATTATTTTCGACAATAAAATTTGACAGTATTTAAAATTTTTTTCGAAAATAATTGAAAAAAGCTATTAAACATGACTTTTGTGGAGAACGTTGTCTAGACAATTATCGAGGGATTATTATTTCAATCAATTCAATTGTTATTTCAACTATAAAAAAATATAGGGGTTGAACATGACTCAATTTTATTTGTTTTTTCCGAACCATCATTATTTTCGAAAATACAATTTGACACTATTTAAAATTTTTTTCGAAAATAATTGAAAAAAGCGATTAGACATAACTTTTGTGGAGAACGTTGTCTAGACAATTATCGAGAAAAAAATAATTGAAAAAAGCTATTAGACATGACTTTTGTGGAGAACGTTATCTAGACAATTATCGGGGGATTATTATTTAATCAATTCAATTGTTATTTCAACTATAAAAAAATATAGATGTTGAACATGACTCAATTTTATTTGTTTCTTCCGTACCATCATTAGTTTCGACAATAAAATTTGACAGTATTCAAAATTTTTTTCGAAAATAATTGAAAAATGCTATTAGACATGACTTTTGTGGAGAGCATTGTCTAGACAATTATCGGGGGATTGTTATTTGAATTAACCTCGAAAAGGAGCGACAAGGTGAAGGCGACGCCACGATGATGCAAATACTTCCGGACTCGTGTATAAATGGTCAATTCACAGAGCTAGTCGCGATATTTTGTGTCATATATATGTCAGTCATACGAATGAATTTTCATTGATCGATACACTCGTCGATCTCGCGTGACTCTGCAAGACACGCTGAACAAAGGCTCATGATAATCCGATCTCAGAATGACTAAGAAAAAAAAACAAAGGCATCAACTTTTTTTGTTTCTCACAGAATTTTTTGGCAAAGGTTTTCGTATTTTTAACAGAGATTTAATTGATTTTCAATTTTTTAATTTTATGAATTTCTTCAATTTAATCCCAGTACGAAAATAATAATCTGTCCTTCATTTTGGTTTTCTTTGCACAAAAAATCTAAGATCTTTGTGAAAATATTAAATTAATTAACAAAGATTTAATCGATTTTTTATTTTTTTATTTTATGAATTTCTTCAATTTAATTCCAGAATGAAAATAATAATATTTCCTTCGATCTGTTTTTCTTTGCACAAAAAATCTAAGATCTTTGTGAAAATATTAAATTAACAAAGATTTAATCGATTTTTTATTTGTATATTTTATGAATTTCTTCAATTTAATTCCAGTACGAAAATAATAATCTTTATTTTGTTTTTCTTTGCATAAAAAAAATCTAAGATCTTTGTGAAAGTATTAAATTAACAAAGATTCAATCGATTTTTTATTTTTTTATTTCATGAATTTCTTCAATTTAATTTCAGAACGAAAATAATCATCTTTCCTTCATTTTGTTTTTTTTTGCAATAAAAAATATAAAATCTATGTAAAAATACTAAATTGTCTTGATTTACAAAATTACAATGAAGCTTTTTTTTTAGATTCGTTGTTGAGAAAAAGAAGTGAAGAAAAATGAAGACCCCAGCTGTATTAATTGCTGTGATAATTGGAGTTACTTTTATCAATGTAATAAATGGTCGCTCGACAGGAAATGGAGCTGTTTACATGGAAGGACAGTGCGCTAACAATCAAGATTGCAATCCCGGAGAATGCTGCGTATTGGGTAAATTTAATATATATTTAAACATCTTTCAATGAAATACCTTGAAAAAATCACAGTTATTCATTTATATTAACTCCATTAAAATTTACAGTCTCTCAACTTTTTCTTTGACTTTTGACGATAAATTATGTCATTTATAAAAGTCAAATTGAAAACTTCATAAATACATAATTACTTCGTAAATGCATTAATTTATTTAAACTTCATCATAATGATTTCATAAAAACTTCGTAATAATATTAGTATTTTTAAATGAAATATTTTGAAAAAGTTAGTCATTAATTTATACTAACGTCATCGAATTCTACAGTCTCCCAACTTTTCCTTTGCTTTTGACTATATATTATGTTATTTATAAAAATCGAATTAAATACTTTTTAAATACATGAGTTCAAAAATACTTCATGAATAGATAAATTCATAAATATACTTCGTAAATATATAAATTCATAAATACTACATAAATACATAAATTCATAAAAACTTTATAATAATAAATATTAACAAATTTATAATTAATACTTCTTATATACTATCAAATGCAATATTATATAAATATAATTTTAAAAAACTAACGATTTATAGAATTACATATACATAGTTACATAGTCAGAATTTTTACTAAATTTTCGAAATATTCTTAAATATTTTTAAAATAAAATTGTTTACGTCACTGAAAAAGAGTCATGAGAATTAAAAAAAAATCATATCAAAATAATTATAAATATGAAATGAACAGTGAGAATAAAAAACAAATAAAATGAGAAATAAATCTGTCATAATTTTTTATAAAAAATTGTCAAATTTTTTTTCATAATGAAAATATATTGGTTGGAAAAAATTTCAGGTGGAAATCGATACAGTATTCCCCAGTGCAGCCCCTTGTTGGATGTCGGAGCGTCCTGCAGGCCGAAAAATATTCAACTGAACTCGACTCTCGTTTACCCTGATGGAAATCAGATAATTTTAACGGACGTCTACTTCATTTATTGCCCGTGTACTTATGGCTTGAGCTGTGACGTCGAAGAAGGAGCGATTTGTCGCGACCACACGCAGAAACGAGGATTTAATCATTTACTCAACGAGGTCAGCACTCAGGACGACTAAAGATATAAAACTTAAATTAACAATAAATAATTACTCGACAGGTGTAAATTTTGATCGAACGGATAGCGATTTCAAGCAAAATTTTCAATTTTGAAACAAGAATTAAAAAAAAAATTTTTTTCATTTGCATCAACGAGAAAAAAGTGTGATGAGATTTGTAAAGGAAAGATCGAAAACCATTGAAAAGATAATTTCAATTTAATTTTCGTTCTTTTTATTCCTCTCGAGTGCCAGTGAAATGATTGCCAATGAATTTGGATTCTTGCATTTTTGTATATTCTTTTTTATGTGTGTGATTGTGGAATTTTTTTATAAGTTTATGCAATAGGTGAGAAATATTAATAAAATATTTTATTTGAAATGACGAACAGGGGTGTTGTTTTTTATTACGAGAGTTTGTCAAAATGGACGAGTTGACAGAATTTATGCATTGAGAATTGAATTTTGTTGAAAATTGGAATTATTTTGTTCAATACGGACAACAAAATATAATTACAATATTATGAACAATTTTGTAAATATTTGTTTTAGCTGACTGTTTTTAATATTAACTAAAATTTATAACATTATTTTTATTACATTTTACAGCTATTCGTAAAAATTTTGAACGCCAAATTCATCAGGTTTATGATTTACTTAAGGATTTGTCGATATTTTAAAAAATATGAGAAATTAATAAATTTTTGGTATGTCGTTCCTATAAGTGCATAAAAAACCTCAATGCCAAATCTGAAATTATTTTTCAGCCGAATGGTTCAAAATTTATGAAACTCCAAAGTTTTTAAGTTCAGCGTTGCTTCTTATGGAAAATTCGTTAACTTTTCCTGAATATGACTTTAAAAGTACGAGAATTTACAATTATTGAAATAATTAAAAAAATTTCAATTGTAGACGAAATATGCCTAAAGTTACCATATTAATTATATAGTTAAACAAAGCCACAAAAAATTAGGAACGTCTAGTCAAAGTGTAGCAGAGTCTGAATTTTTCAAATTTTGCGAATATGAATTTTATGAATTTTAGAAGTATTTTTTTGCTTTTACTAAAATTTTACGGTATATATACATTCTTATAAATTTACGTACTAATTGTAATGATTAATCTTATATGTTATACTTTTGTATCATCTGAGAAAAATTAATAATAAATAATAATAATAATAAATAAAAATAAATATTAAATAATAATAATAAATAAAAATCAATAATAAAATATTGATTGAAAAGTAATAAATCGATGAATAAATAATAAAGAATGAGTAAATAAATATCAAGCAACGTTTAAACATAATGCAGTAAGTAATTTAAAACGAATAAGAAATTTATTCCGAGTAGAAGATGGTACGAAATATGAGTGGAACGTAAATTACAGATTGCAACATCGTAAAACGATAATAATTTTACGTCACGCTCGTGTATACGCGTACAAAGAGGAAGGAAGAAGATTTCGTAATCTTTACGAATTCGAGCGTGAAAAGATACACGAACGAAAATACTGCAGCTCTCGGAGGCTGAGTGTGACGTCATGATTCTGAATTTCCCAGAATTTTGATCAATTTTTTTAGGCTGCCAAAGTCCCTGACCGTGAAATTGTTTTTTTACACGATTCTGTTTTTTTTTTGTTAAGAATCAATATGTCGGACTATGATGGAGTGCCTAAGAGCCATGAGAAAAAAGTCTCGTCATCATTTTCTACAAATAGTAAAATAATTAATAAGTGATTACGCATCTCATCGAAAACGATAGAAAAAAAATTCGAGAGTGTGGAAAAGAATGCAAAATCTCTTCCGCTATTTTTTTTCGAGTATTTAAGTACTTGAATTTTTTTTTAATCCACTTTAAATTTGATTTTCGTTTTAATAATTTTGATTTACTTTCTTTTGATAAAAGCAGGGTATTGTAAATTTAGAATAGTTAATGAGACAACTATTTGAAAATTGTAATAAAAAAGATCTTAATTAAGGGGTAGGCCACTCTATTCGGGTCGAAAAAATAGGCTTTTTAGCCTAGTATTACAAAATAAAGTACTACAAAATAAATTGAGATTACAAAAAAAGGGTTTATTGTACATATCAGTGATTGTATAAAATAATTTTTTTTAATCGATTAATTTTTGAATTATGACGAGCCGCCAATTTTTTTCGATTATATATAACAATAGGTATAGAAGTACGTAGGGATTTTTCGATATATTGATTTTTAGCAAAATAGTGCACTTCTAAAGTCAAAAGTGACAAATTTGCCTAAAAAATTGTCAGATAATTGTTAATAACAAATGATCTATGCAATATTAAAAAAATACCTTCAGTATGTACTTCCATAGAAAATGTATTTTTAAAGATATATTCCAAATTTCAAGTTTTTCCGACCGTTACCTTTTGGGACATCATTTTTGAGGTCCTAGGGGAGACTATTAAAAAAAAAAGAAATCGATTTTTCGAAAATTCTAGAGTGGCCCACCCCCTTAAGGTTTTGTTCTATCAAAAAATCGTTTTCTTAGGATTTTGTTAAAAATTAGCAAAAACCTTTTTTGATACAATGTGCAATTGTATATTAAATTTTAAGAGGTTTCACTACGTAGAATTCGAAATATTTATTGTCAAAAATCACTATTTTCTGCAGTCTCCCATAAGAGCACGTGTTAAATATTGTGATTTTCAACTCTAAATATCTTAACTTCTGGGTAGTGGAAATTGCTGAAATTTTGCACAACTCTTTATTGCACTTCAATGAAGCTTTCCTTAGTTTTTTTTTAAATCTTAAGATTGTGATTTTTTTAATTTTCATACATACGTAACAAGTGCAGATCACCTTGGATGACCTTGAATTTTGAGTATGTTGTTCTTGAAACAATTTGAAACAACTTTTCTTAATAAACTTAAGGAGGTATTAGCGATACTTATACTAGTCAAATGAAATACTATTTGGCTTATTTTTAAATGAGCTATTTATTTTTAAAAGTTAATAAAGATTGAATAAATTGTTTTTTTACCAAATATATTAATTTTGAAATGGAAAATATTGATGTAATACAGATAGTTAAAAAGTGATTTTTATATTTTTAGATTATAATTTGACTTGGATTCATTGACGTATAAGTGTCATATCTGATATTATCATTAAATAATTCAATGAAAAGTTCGATGACCATATATTTTTATGGTTAATAATTGAACCTTATACGCTAAT
>JAPYYW010004888.1:0-15850 GCA_030522545.1 Cremastinae sp. A BG-2022a
GTTGTTCTTTAGCCAATTTGCAACAACTTTTCTTAATGAACTTTTACTCGCAAACCACTTTGTACATGAGAAAAACTGAGTCGAAAATTTGTCGTTTTAGTGCCATGACCATATCACCTTAATGCTGATAAAATCCACAATCGTAATTCATCTCAGGGTATACTTTCGTTTTTGAAGCTTAGAAAAATTGATGGGCGCACGTCTATAACGAGATGATTAGTTCGGACGGTGCGGTGTTTGACGCGAGGTCGAGCGAGGACAACGGAGCAGGCTTTACGGTTTAAGTGGATAAAGACAATTTTATGGTCCGCTACGTTGCACGCTCCGAGCACGGAAGTCAGCCTCGGGTGTCGTACCGGTATTCCCCGCTTTTTTCTCTATCTCCTTCTCCCTTTTTCTCTCTCTCTTTCTCTCTTCGTGCACACGAAAACGCGCACGAAGATGCACGGGGAAAATCGCTTTCTTCAGCGGACGATGGAAACCTCGGGGCTCGCGTTCTTTGTCCGCGCTCAAAATGACTCCGCCGCACTGGCGTGACGTTCCTCCAATTTACATTTCTATTTCCATTTCTCTCCTTCTCACTCTCTTTGTCGCCACCGCTCGTATTTTAACCTGCTGCCGCGTGTCGTTACACAGCTGCCGAACCGCCAGTTTTCCACGATCACGTCTCAATCGTGCGCGCACGAGAAAAAAAAAATACGCGAGTCAATGCGCGCCGTCTCGAATAAAAATAAATCCACGAATTACTTAACTGCGATTCCGAGTTATTTTTTTACACTTGTTTTCACGCTTATATAACACGGATTCCGCGCGAAAATCAGAATTGTTCAATCGTCATAATTGTCCCGTGTATATAATTGTCTGACGCCGAGAATATACCATTTTTAGAAATTTAATTGCAGTCCCGACGTTGATAGCTCCGACGAGTTATTCAATTTTTTCTTTCGCACCCGGCTGCGAGTTTCGTTCGCAGCGGGACGATAAGTTTTCCGCGAGACAATAATACAATATAAATATGTTTTATTCTTTCTCTTTTTTAAACGTTCATACCTTCTTATCCGAAATTTATTACTCCCAAAAACCATCGTGTTGATGCTTCCGACGATGTTGTAAACTCCTAGATTCAACATTTGTTCCCGAAGCTTTTGTCCCGTGTTCCTCACGAGATATTTATTAAATATCGAACGAAACCGTAGTAAACCGTCACTTAATGATATTCGCGAACAGAATCACTTCACTCGCACTCAATTCACTGAATTTTTAGACATTTCGATAATTGGCCGTTGCTCATCGTTCGTGCCAGTCGCATGGCCAAAAAAATCCACCGAGCAGTCTCTTCGCCACCGGGCAATGACGACTGTCACGCGGTTTAGACATTTACGGGCGAAACGGACGAGACGAGAAAAAAAAAGTTAAGAATCAAAATGTATTTCGGCAAATTGCCGGATAAACGATGAATCGATCGAAAAATGGAGGGAGACTGGACGTGTTCGAAATGTGAAAAGTCGGGTGTACTGACTACGCGGGTGCTGTCAGCGGAATGAGACTCATGGCAGAGCAGGAGTCGGGTCTGAGCCGCGAGCGCAAGCGCTCTCTCTCTCTCTTTCTCGAGGACTCTCGACCCGACGTGATGCGCCGCGCGGCAGGGATGGAAGGAGAAGGAGGAGGAGGAGGAGGAGAAGGGGAGCGAGATCGATCTTGCGTCGAGGAAGAACTAACGTAAGTATTTATTGGATCAGAAATGACACGCTACGTCTGGAACGAGATATAATCAAAAAAATATAAGATTTTTCGAAATAAATAAGAAGAATAACGATAAACAAATGTACGTAATTAATACATCAAGAAATAAATTTAAATCAAGTGATTACGCAAGAGTTAAACGCACAGCAAAAATGGTAGTATTGTAAGTTTGAAAAAAATGCAATATTTTTCATAATGATGCATTCACTGATTACGATCAACGAGCCCTTTCTCTCTCTCTCTCTCTCGTCAAATAATAGAACGATTTTGCAAGAATGCTTTTGCGGCTAATTAATAATGATTTGTTACTGACATTTGCATCCTCGGGGCAAGATTCTATCGAACTTATCGTGCTCGTAAAATTAACCGTGAATGAAAATTCGTAAGCGAGGAGATGAAAAAAGTAATTGAAATGTACGATAAATTGTTGTGAATATAGATATGCTGATATAATGAATATTAATTTGTATGTTATTTATGAAGGATGGTCCCGAATGCTTCGGCATTCTCGAGTAATAACGGGTCTGGGATACGCGTGGATCCCGTATGGTTGACTGCGAAAAGGAGAGAGAGAGAGAGAGGAGAGAAGCCCGCGCGATCAGAAAATCCCGTCTCGGGCCACGATAAAAACTGACATCGTGTGTACCACAGAGAGCCTCAGGGCGATTGTCGTAGGTAAGTGAGAGTTTTGCGTTTGGACATGCCAATTCACGCCTCATTTTGTTTTATTCCCAATTACTCATTTCGCCCAAATGAAAAGAAAAATTTTGTTCTTGTTGCAAAAAAAAAATTACATTTTTTTTACACTCTGTCGTTTTCTCGATATAAATTTAATTTCAATATTTATACTCTTTGCTTCGATGAACGAGTAAGATAAACGTACCGAAATTTAAACATGTCCCAAAAGTTAAACGATACAATGTTATCAATGTTATAGGAAGAGAGTAATCAGTTTTTCAGTTCAAATACTGCGACATATATTAAAATGTTTTAGTACTCGCATTCATTATAAATATTTAATAAAAGCGATTTGCATATATAAGATATGGGTTCTGGATCGTTGAAGTATCAAGTATTAATTCGAATGTGAGTTTGAAGTGGATTTTTAACTTGAAGTATTTTTAAAATAGAAATCAAGAGGTATGATGTTAGACGTTCGAGTATTGGGACGTTTATAGTTACACTTTGGATATTTAATGAGACAGCGATAGTCCTTCTCGATTTGTCTAATAAAGAGAAGCATGCAGGCGGGATGAGGGAAGAGGGAAATAACCCTTCATCGTTCGCGGTCATAATAACAGGCTCGACTTGATTTTATACGCCAGGATGGACCAATAATAAGCGCGTCTCTGTGTCCCGGTCACTATCGCTTTATCGTCACGGTGCATCCTCCCGATCTCTCTCTCCCGCCGCCACGTGTGCGTATTATAAATATTCTCACACCGTCGATGACGTTGTTGCTTTCAGCGTGTGTTTCGAAACCCGCTCATCAAGTCGCAGCCTCTCTTATTTCCTATCAGCGAAAACTTATTTCTTTCGCATTATTGTTCCTCCAAATAAAAATACTCATTTTTTACGATCGCAATAAAAACTGCGTCAAATGTATAATAATGTTTTTAATCAAATTTTGAGGCGCGCAAGATTCTTTTGTTCTGTTTCTAATAATAATAATAATTTTACAAACTATTTTCGTCTCGAGGGGCTTCGAGCTGGGAGAATAAATATAAGGCGAGGAGACGACTGTTGAGTGTAATAAGAGTTAACGCATGGGCCGATGCATCGGACGAGGAGGAGAAACGAGAGCGTTTTGCGGCCGTCGAGGACGCGGGGACGTAACTGGACGTAACGCGAAATGTTGCTTCCTACAGCTCGCTTGTGCACAAATCCATGTGTATATATATGCGCGTGGACGGTGGAGAGGATAAAAGCTATAGAATTCTTACTAGTCTCGCGGTGCAACCACGCGCGCGGTTGAGACTTCCGTGTATAAAGATCGCGCGTTCTTCGCTCTCGCGAGTCCATTTTCATCTCTCGCTCTCTTCTCCATATATCCTTATCCCTTTCTTCCTTTTCTCTTACTCCAGCCCGTCGTCGACGGCACACGTCTCCTCTCGTACACAGACGCACCTCTCGGTTTACTTCGAGCTTGATGCGCGCGTCGAAAGAAAAAAATCGAGGATAAATATTGTCGATAAAATCTTGAAAAAAATCAAAACTCGTCGCATTTTTGTTTCGGGCTCGAGCGCTCCAGTAAAATAAGCTCTTGCGTCGTTCAAGGAAGGACTCGAGATATTTATACTGTCCGTGACAAAAGTGACTTTTTCGTATCATAAATTTATCTTAAATTTTGACTTCGTACATATTGTCATAAATTTGTTTTTTTTTCTTTTGTTTCATTTCTCAGAATCCAAGAAGAAAAATATCTACCCCCCCTCTGAAAAAACTTCAGGTAGCGAGGAAGCTTCGAGCCGAGTCCCGTCCTCATATATAGTATACTGATTTTGTTTTTGTAACGAGTAAACAAAGTGCGCGTCGGGTCGCCAGCGACCCACGATAAATTTAACTGTGCCGTGAACCGTTTAAAGTGGCAAAGTAAGTTTTTGATTTCTTGTACAATTTATGAATATTTTCAAAAAATTATACATTTTTTAGGGTCACACATTGATTATTCATCTACTTTCGAAAGATTATGTATTTTTTAGTCATATATTGATTTTTCATCTCTTATATAGTATGGCTCATCGGGAATCTGATAAGACACATTTTCTGTTTTATAACATTTTCGATAATTTCCTATAAATACAAAACTTGTGAACATAACAATATATTGAATTATTTCTTGAATCTTCAAATTTCTTCTTTCGAAAAATGCACTATTTGGCACTACAAACTTAAGTATTTCTTTTGCATTCTTAAATTTTATTATGCCGGTAGAATTTTTCAAGTATCTCAATTTGTTCAAAAGTTACGAATTTTTAAGTTAATGCTTGTATTTTTCGAGGTAGACGTGTTTGTGACGAAAAATAACATATTATTTGTTTAAATTTTTTTGCAATCTTCATGATGTGGCCTTAAAGTAAAAGTATTCAAGAGAGTTAAGGAATTTTTTCAGATTTTTTCATTACAAATTACGTGCCTTGGGTCTTTATCGACCCAAGATAAACTTACAAGGTATCGAAAAACACGATAAAGTGATCGGGTTAACAGTAAATTAACAGAATTATGTATAATCATAATTAATTAACAAAATGATAATATTTAGTGAAATCTTTATCTTATTTATTATCATAAAAATCGTATATAAACGTATATGAAATGAATTAATCAGTGATTTCACAATTTGTTGCTAATATTTAGAGCAAATAAATGAATTTTCAACGAAAAATGATTTTAATTATCTGAGAATGTAAGGTATGTGCTGATAGTTCGAACCGTTTTAAGATAATTGATGCCTTGTGACTTGTGACGAAGTTAACTAAAAGTTTCATCAGTGCTCGTTCTTGGCTTTTCTCACATTAAAAGTGATTTGAGAGTTATTGCAAATTGACTAAAGAACAATATACTCTGTATTCAAGGTTATCCAAGGTGAGATTTAATTGTTAATCCGATGAAAAAAATTGCAAAATGTTTTTTCGCCAGATTTATTGAAAAACTAAACGAAACTTGTTTGATGCATATAAAAATCTATGTAAAGTGTTAACATTCCAATCCATTTTTTTTGAAACAAAACATAAAATAATAAAATGTAAGGTATATAAGATTTACAAAGAAAAAATGACACGTGTAGAACTAAAAGTCGTGAAATCGTTTGCGCGTCATTGATCGACCTCGTCGCGAAATTCTTCCGTTAAATTTCATCAGATACATGGAACGTAACTTTTGTTGAAAAAAACAATGCAAAGCGTATCTTGTATACAAATTCTGTCGCTTCGCTGTGTCTCTTTGTTCTGATGACAGTGAAATTTCTTGCCCGGTCGTGACTTTATGAAAAACCTCATCGCTATACACATATATAAAAATCTTGTCAATCGCCAAAACTTCCGGAATGAACCCATTATTTTCTAAACACATGCTTATTGCGAAAAATTCAGACAATAACTCCGAAGCCTGCATGACGAATTACATGCAAATTCAGCAAAAAGATACAACATCGAATTTACTCGACGATCAATAAGTGAGATTTTTTTTTCTATTTTTTTAAGGCGCTAGCGTAAGCTATTAAGAAATAATTATTTTCTTGTCCAAAGAAAAATTATACTATTCAGAATGAATTCTGATGTCATCGGCCGTGTTTAAATGTTGTAATGTGTATTATAACCAGTGGGAAAGCGTAAAATGGTGTACTATATATGTTTTCTCGTTTTAATATATATACGCGCGTGTGTATATTCTATTCGAAAATATAATGTTGAAAATAAGCGTATATCGAGACGGCGGAGGTCGAGAGACGCGCGCCACGCGCCAAGAGGATTTAATACTCTCTGTCGCTTTGCGGGCGCTATTCCGGTCGATGTGCGCGCGCGGCCCTGGAATTATTCTCGAGACGAGAGCAAAGAGTCTTTTTGCTTTCGTCACGCGACGCATTAGTATAGCAGCCACGGAAAGTCAACGATAAAAACATTCGAAGGGATGTGTGAAAAAAATGGCGGTAACAATAATCAAGCGGAAAATTTAAAAAGAGATAATAACATGATGGAGCTCGGAGAGAGAAAAAAAAATGTTCTGGAAGGTAAGATTATTCTCAGGCCGCGTCATGTTCTCAGCACTGATGCGCACGGGCGGTTATGGCAACGATTATAAGAGAAAAATAAAAAGGTACATATAGGGATGTACAATAAAAAATGATCACCCGACCTCGTAATAAAGTTAAAAGTTGGTTGGTTGTTCGCATGCGCCAGAATGCCCGTTATGGTCACCTTACCAACTTCGTGCTTAGTCGCTTCGACACGAGGCTATTTAAATGCGAGATGAGGAACTTTGCTCTTTACGATCTGAACTTTACTATATATAATACAACATATTGTACACCGGGTACTTTATCCTCTTTGGCTATATTTCGAAAGGATAAAACGAAGGAAAAACGAAATAGAAAGAAAGGAAAATGAGAGAAATTTTCCAAAGATTCGAAGCTTCAATCACGTCCACTTTTTTCCCCTCTTATTTCGCTCTGCTTCCTGGCCTCCTTCGAACCAATTGACGATAAATTGTTAGCATCAGGAAAATAAAAAATCTCGGTGGAAAGAATAGATTTCGAGCGTACGGAAGGAAAATCAGGAAGTGGTTGTACCATCGCGAAACGCGCCTTGTTTTTTTTTTATTTTTATTTATTTTCTTATACACGCGGATATTTTATATACGAGTGAATTGCGGATACAGCGCGCGATGAAGATTTCTGCCTGATGCAAAGGGAAAGATGAGAAGATGAGGAGCGCGGCTTAAGAATAAGACGGGAGAAAAGTTGCAATCTCTCGTACAAGGTGTCCCAACGGAGCGCTCAAATTTCGAAATTTCCTCATTCGGGGCCCGCTCATCAATAATACATTTTTTTTTCCGTCTGATTGACAAGTCGCCGTCGGCGAGGTCGGCTTGATTACATTTTAATTTCTGTTAACGAACCTCCCTCCCTCTTCCAGCATGCAAAGTCTTCAATTACCGAACTTTCATCACGAGGAAACCATCGAAATATGTTATTTACTTGGAAAAACGATATTTTAAATTCAAATGAGGAAAAATAAAGAAATTTTCTCCAACGAAGCATTCCAGACGCGTATAGGAATCGTTTTTTCGAGATAATACCGTTGGTCAAAAGAATGAATTTATTTTGGACAGCAGAGTGTGCATCTGCAGTTTCTAGAATTGGATTTTGCGATTTTGATCCGCGACACCTTGTATAGGGTTCTCGCTCCGTACTTTTCATAGCGCGTGGTAATATTTTTCATCTCTCTCTCTCGGAGAGTAGGAGATATAGAGTGCTATTTTTCGCCAAGTTGCTTCCCTTTTGCGCCAACTGCGTGCAATCCTCCGGGCCGCGAGAGCGACCGAGAGGGAGAGAAGGAGCGAGAATCACTCGCGAAGCCCGGGAAGGACTCGAAGAGTTCGCCGACGCGTGTAACGGTTAATCCTCCTCTCAAAAGTATATGTATATATTGTGTCTATATCGCCGGTGGAAAAATAAAAGTACGAGACTGCGGTAATAATGCCGGACAATTTGCTGCCGACTCTCTTTCTGTGCCCGAGTGTCTCCGGAGCTCGAACAAAACACAGTAGCAAAGAGAATATAAGGAAAAAGAAGAAAAAAAAAGAGACGAGCGAAGGAGAAATAAAAAAGAGGTGAATAAGGAGGATGATATTCCAGGTTTTACCGTTCTCGCGCGCTCGCCGCGTCGCGGATTTCGTATACGCACTTGCGGTGGTGGTTTTCGGGCTCTCGGTTTCTCTTTTCTTCTCATTTCTTTTTCTCTATTTTTATTTTTACGATACTGATATCCGTCGGTCACTTATTGGCATTTTTTCAGCCTTCGAGAACCTTGAATTTTTTTTTTCGAGTCTTACACACGCGGTGTCACAAAAGCGCGAATTCGATCTCGGAAAATGTCACGTTGCTCGTGAGGAGAAAATGTTTGTTGTCGACGATCGACGTATCAATGAAAATAAAGTCGCAGCTGTCACCAACGTCATTATATTGTCGAAATAAAGAACGCGAGCGCGAGGAATTTTTTGCTTATCGCGCGGAGATAAATTTCGAACGAAAAATAAAATGAGAATGCGGAAGAAAAAAATTTGGAAAAATAAAATTCTTAATGAAATTGTTCGCTATAAGCGGTTTTGAACGGGCTGAAATATTGAAATTCGGCCTCGGTCATAATTGAGACGTGAAAAATGTACGGGGATCGCAAATCTTTCTCCTATTTTGTCACGACTCGGAATTTATGGCTTTTTCCACTTTCGCGTGGCCGATAAAGTGGCAATTTGCGTTCGAATAATAAATCGTTGCCGTTTCAAGCCTCGGATCCATATAATTGACCCCGATTCGTAACGAGCTGACCACACCGCGCACGGTGTGTGTGTGTGTCTGTACGCGAGGCAGCAGAGAGACCTTTCCCCCGACTCCCTTTCCGAAACTTATTCATCGCGTTGCCCAAGTCGCCCGCCGAGCAGCAGGAGAATAATCGCGAAATTCGATCGAGCCGCGCGATCTCGATCCCCCGTTTATCAAAACCATTCGCGACACATTTCAATTCTGACGCGAGTCTCTCTTCGTTCCATCTCTCCGCCGTGACAAAATTTCTCATTTCTTCCTTATTTAATTTTTATTTCATTCTCTTTCTCTCTTATTTTTTTTCATTTTTTCAACCTCAATTTGAAAAAAATCTTCATTCCGATGCCTCGGTACGATATAATAACGAGTGTGCATGCGCGCGGTTGGCAACGCGCGTCCTAAGAGTCCCTCACAACTGGATGTTAAGTGATACCCGGTCTTATTCGAAGTCGTTGCGGCGAGTTCTCCGCGAGACCGCCGTCATCCTCGCGCTCTTATTTATGCATTTTCGCGTCCTCGCGCACGCTCCTAGATTATCGCTGATACTCCGTGTATCGATCGCGGATTCTTCGGGAACGAAATCTATCCGATAACACGGTGGAGAAATATTTTTTTCACGACGCGGACAGAGAGCGAGGACCGAAGAGCACCGGAAACCATCAAATTTTCGCGCAAGAGAACACACATCACGCGCATCGTCAATCTCTGGATTTTTTTCAAAATCTTCAAAGAGCTTTAAAATAATTGAGATGTTGACTTAATTGTATTAAGGTAGTACGTCCACAGAAGAGTTGAATTAAGAAATGGTTGAAATTTGACATATATGTTATTTAACACATTATCCAAACATCTGTGCAATTTGAACAAGTTTTACCACCCCCCAAACTTGAGATATTTATTGTCAAAAATTACTATTTTCTGCAGTCTCCCATAAGAGCACGTGTTAAATATTGCTATCTTCAATCCTAAATATCTTGAAATCTAGATGGTGAACCTTCTTGAAATTTAACATAGCATTTTAATGTACTTCAAAGAAGCTTCCTCAAGTTTGAAAAAAAATCCTAATATTATGATTTTTTAAATTTTCATAAGTACGTAACAAGTATAGGTAACCTTAAATGACCTTGAATTTTGAGTTTGTTGTTCTTGAAACAATTTGCAACAACTTTTCTGAATAAACTTAAGGTAGGAGTCGGGTAAAATCGTTTGAGACAGAATTTCTTAAAAATTTGCACAAATCATCTTTGAGGTCATTTCGAAATGTATGCCAAATTTTATGAAGCTTCACCATCTGGTAATTGTTGAAAGTCGTCATATTTTTCAATCTCTCATAAGAGCCTATGTTAAAAGTAACAATTTTTTGAAATAAATATATATATTTGAAATAAATATATGGTGAAGCCTCTTTAAATTTTGCACACATGTTAATATGACGTCAAAGAAGATCGGTATAAATTTTGAAAAAATTCTGTCTGAAAAAAATTCAAGTGATGATTTTACATTTAGTTAACACGTACAGCCAAACCGCTGAACGGACTGTCACGCGACTCCTACTTTAAGCTCAAAAACCTCATGGTATGGAGACAAATTGAGATAAAAACTTTTGATTTGATTGTCGTGGATGAACTACCTTAATGCGGTATATTCGATCTGATAAGAAAATGGCAATATTTTAACTTATTGTGACCTCTTATGGCAGAGTTTGAAAAATTATTATTTTTGCCAATATAATTTTATACATCATGCATCGATTTTAAAAAAGCTTTTCGCAAAAATAATGTTTGCACAAATGTATTTAATGAGATCTTAAATAAATGACATTGTGTGTAAAGAAAAAAAGAACTTCAGAAACAATGTGAGAAACAATTTAGACACTCAAACAGTGCGTGAATAAGGAAGCAACGGAGCAAAAAAGAGCAGCCACAATTTGTTGCAATTTTGCGAAATGGTAAGGTCGGGACGAGACAAAGAGAATCGCTCGCTCGGGAGAGTTTGGCGAAAGCGGGAGTACGGAAAATAAAGAGTGTGAAAGAAAAGAAAAGAGGAGGAGGGGGGGGGCGAAATGCGAGAAAGGTCGAAGTGCGATCGGGAAGAGGTCGCGGGGACGATGAGTGCGTCAAACAGTGCGTGGCGGGAAGGCGGTAGAAATGAAGTAGCTCGGCCTCAGCAGCGGCATCAGGATAATGTTTCTTCTCGGCGATCAGTGGAGCATTGAGGAATAAAAGAAGGAAAGACGACGCAGGGAGTTTGGCAGAAAGAAGGTGACGGGATTCGGAGGCATGCACACACGCGCGAACGATTGTCCACCCAATCAGAGCGAGAAGGAAACAAAAGAAAGGTGAAAAGAGAGTTATCGCCCTGTGAGATCGAGACTCGGCAGCAACATCCTGCATCCTGGCTGAGCGAAACGAGCCAAGGAAGAAAGAGGCTTCGTGTCTCGAATCGTCCGGCGCGCGCCGCCCGGTGAAATTGTTATTGGCCGATTGTTTCCTGCTGCGTTCTCTGCTCTCTTATCTCCGCCGGCGGGGAGAGAAAGAGCTTTCTTCCTTTTCTCGCGGAGTCATTGCGCCGCGCCTTATTCTTCTCTAGTTTCTGCCACCCATCGGAGAGAGAGAGAGAGAGAGCCACCTGATTGACTCTCCGGCAAACTCACGCGAAAGTCCAATCTCTCTCTCTCTCTCTCTCTCATCCCCTCATCATCCTTATATTATATATTTATTCTCTCTCTTCTTAATCTTCTCGCGCGCGGAGACGAGCTCGAAACACTCGAGTGATTTTCGACCAGGATCCCCCTTTCTGACCTTTTTCCTTGATGCCTATACCAGCAGAAACGAGGAGAAATAAGAGACGCGACCTTTTTTCTCCCTCGCGCGGTAAGCATCGAAATTTTTAGGATGGAAATCATCTTGGAAATATCGTAATCCCGCCGTTGTGCAATGTAATAATGCTCGAGAGAAAATTATTCCCGATGTGTTCCAGTTATGAATATTTAATTGTGTCGAGACGCGATTACAAAAAGAGACGCTGTACACGCGAGGAATATTAATTATTCGAAAAAAAAAATGTTTGAGAAATGAAAAATTAGAGTTTTCTCATGAGAGCTGGATATATATATAGCGCGGGATAAAATGACAACCGGGTGTTGTTTATTTCTTCATTTCTAGTATACTATGCCCGAGTATATCGTCGCGGGATCGAGCGCGGCCCATCGATCTTTACGGCTCGTTAATGAGCCGTGATAGCCGCGAGAGGCCCCCAGGGGGAACTTGTATACACAGAGTCTAGCAGTCTCCGCGGAAACGTGAATATATAATCCGAGGGAACGTATACCGCATCGGCGAGAGAGATTTCGAGAGCAATGAAGAGGCGCTAATTCGATCGATCGATCCCGGGAGATACGCGAACATCCTCCTCGATTCACCATCAGGCATATCCTTAATTAACGGCTTTTCCCTTATCGGAATGCTCTCATTTACTATTCAATTATCGAGCAATTACGCCGCGGAATAACTCGGTTATTTTCCCATATGAATATTCACAAATTCATATACATGCGCATCATAGATGCGTATTACGAATATAGCATTTATAAAAAGAGACTTTTTGTATAGTGAAAGAAATAAAATAGAATAGAAATTGAAAAAAAGAAAGGAGAAATAAATCGACTGACCCTTGAAGAGTTTGCGGCGGAGCTGGTCGCGGCGGTGGCGGCGGGAGAGATTTTCTTCCGGGCGTGTTGAGTCTCGGAGCGAGTGGCGGGGGCGATCCCGGCGAATTATTGAGCGATCCGAATCTGTCGATCGGACACTGCGGCTGGGGCTTTTGTTTCGGGGGATCGAGGTGCTTCGAGGAGTAGCAGTACCGTTGTCCCAGATCGGCGTGACGTTCCAGACTGTATTTTGGCGGCTGGTGATACCTCTGGGGACTCGACTCACCGACCAATTTCGAGCTCGCCTCGTAACCGGTCTTTACGGGACTCGGATAATTCGAGGAACTTTCCCCGTATTTCCCGGCGAGGCTCGCCTCCGTTATCGGCAGATAATTCGGCCTCTGCTGTCCCGAATTTTTGTCCGAGCTCTTCGGGACTTGCGGCTGGGGACGCTGCCCGCTCGAGCTCTCGTATCTCTGACAGCACGCCTCGCTCCGCAAAAGCCCCGAGGCGTCGATCCTCGTGCTCTCAACTCTCATCGACTCCTGACGGATTATTCGAGTCTCGACGGGCACCTGGGGAGCCGGCCTCTGATTCCCGGAGTCGCTGTACCGCTGGGAAACGAGGTCCGGAAGTCGGGCCGGAGGCCGGGACGCGACGACGCGCTCCTCGGATCTTCTCGAGACGGTTACGCGCCCGTTTACGTGAACTTTCTGGGCTGCCGGATAACGGAGGCTCGACCTCCCGCTCGGGAGCATCCTGTGAGTCGCCAGACCGGCCGGAACTCCGCCGTTTTCCCTCGATTCCTCCTGCGCGTGTTTCACCGACGCTCCGCGAACAAAGTTCTGCCGAGGCTCATCCTCCTGGCTCGATGACTTGCCAGTAGTCGTGCAAGTTTTACTCGGCGACGATTTCGAGCTTCTCTCCTCTCTCTCCGAGCGTTTCCCATGCTTCGATCTTCTCGACTGTCGCTCCGACTGTTGCCCGGAGCTCTTACGATTTTTCTCCAGAGGCCAATTATCTCTGGATTCGCCTTCGTTGAGCTCCGGAGGCGGCGGAGGGAGAGGATCGTCGTTAACGACCTCGGTTTCCTCGACGGTCGGCGGAGAGGGCGGTGGAAGGTCGGGGCTGGGAACGCGATCGTTGAACGCCCGGAGATGCGGTTTTTTCGGCGGTCTCTCCGGGACCCAGTCGTCGATCGATATCGCGGGTCCGACGATCACGGGACCGAGCAGCAGTTCCGTCGACAAACTTCCGCAGCTGTTGCTGTGCTGGTGCTTCGGCAGCTCCGTCGAGTTGCCGGGACGGCCGGTCTTCTCTCGCCAAGCACCGGAGGAGTAATCCGAGGCGGAGCTCGCTCGTCGCGAGGAGGGAGCTCGGGGACGCGGTGGAGGCTGCGGCGGAGGACTCTGGGCCGTCGCCGCCGCTGGAACGAGGCTGTTTCCCTGAGGTGCCAGCTGCGGTTCCGAACGCCAGGACGACTGGTGATGGTGTCTCTCGTAGAAGGAGAGCAGGGCCTTCTTCTGAATCGCCTTGAGGGTTGGGTCCGAGACCCTGTGTCGTTTCTCCGGATCTAGGTACGTGTACCGAGTCTGCTGAGCCTTCTCGAGCTCGCTTATGCGTTCGGCGACCGAGAGATGCGCCTGCTGCGGGGATACCGGCGAATTTCTCCGAGACGAGCCCTGGTTGCTCGACTCCTGCGGCTGCTTCGTCGTTCCGATCGGGTACAGCTTCCTCTGGCTTCTCTCTCGGTCGAGATAGAGCACGCTCTCGGAGTGATGCCTCTGCGGGGTCTGGACCCTCGCGCTGTGCGCAATCAGCTGCTTGCTCGAGTTTATCGCGAGATTCGACTGGCTGACGTCCGACATCGAGCCGTGGCTCCACTCCGAGCTCTCGAGGTTCGACGCCTCCTGGGATCTGTATCGCTCGTTGTCGATCGACATCGTCGACTCCCAGCTCCTCTGCGAGGAGATCTTTCGCTCGTCCTCGTCGATGCTCGACTCCTTCCACTTAGCCTCGCGCGGCGACGTCGTCGCCCGGTGCACGTCACCGACCGAGGCGCAGTGACTTATCACAGTCGGTAAACTCCCCCTTGGACTCGAGTCTTTGCAGTTCCTGTCGTTCATCGACGTTTGCCACTTGTTCTCCTGCTGCTGCTGCTGCTGCTGCTTCCACTGATTGTTCCTCCGGGAATTATTTCTCGACGAGCCGTTCAGCAGGGACGAGTGCAGCTCGCTCATCGAACTCTGCTGCCATTTCTCGTGGTGATTCTTCGGGCCGGCTCCCCCCATTCCGTTAACGCTCGAAACGTCCGACATCGAGCCACGATCCCACCGGTCGTTGTTCACCTGACGAGCCGGCAAGCCACTCGAGACGCTCACGTCCGACATTGATCCGTGCCATTTTAGCGTCTCGCTGCTCGATGCGCTTCCCCCGCTCGACGTCGTCACGACGCTGTCACGACCCTCGCGAGAACCCTCCTCCCAGGTCGAGGGCCTCTGAGCCACCGCCTCGCTGTCCCTCCGAAGTCTGAAATTACGTTTTTTATTTCATTATACTTACTCAACTTATGAGAGCAATCTGTGTACTATGAGTTCTATTTATTTATTTATTTATTTATTTCCCAATTTATGATGCCAATACTATCTCTAAAGTGTCAGCTTGTAATTCATTATATTTTCAATATTTTTATGAAGATAAGGGATAGCCATTAACAATATAGAGAGCTCGTGAAGTGATTAAGGAGGTATTAACGATACTTTTACTAGTCAAATGAGATACTATTTGGCTTATTTTTAAATGAGGCGTTAATAAATAATTTTTAAGATTGAATAAATCTTTTTTACCAAATATATTAATTTTGAAATGTAAAATATTCATGTAATACAGATTGTTAAAAAATGATTTTCATTTTTAGGTTATTATTTGACTCTGATTCACTCTTGTATAAGTGTCATATTTGATATTATCATTAAATAATTCAATGAAAAGTTCAATGACCATATATTTTTATGGTTAAGGGAGAACGTCAGTCCAATGATGTATATTAAAAATTCAGAGAACGTCTTGTAATTTTTTTTCAATATACACTAATGTATCCTGAAGCCGAAAAAAATGGACGTGATTCACTGGCCCGTTTTTTTAGCATTTTTTTTTTGAAAATAAAATTTTAACACTATATCGCTTATGAACACACCTAAATACACCTGCCAAATTGATATTTAGAATGCAGAGAAAAATTTAATTATGCATTTATGTTGACTAATCATTAACAAATATTCGATGTGTAAAATATGAAATACTTTTCACGGGCCATTTTCTAAAAATTAATGATAAAGTGACAGAAAAAAAGGATATTCCAGCTTGCGGCAGGCGCCATGTCTAGAAACGTGACATCGCTGTCGTGTGACGGCTAAAAA
>JAPYYW010004889.1:0-10074 GCA_030522545.1 Cremastinae sp. A BG-2022a
ATAAGAATGTAACTTCAACACTTGATTACTCGAAAACAATGTAGACGATTTTTTTTCTGAATTTATATAAATTTGTTTAGTGGCAAAGAACGTTCTTTCCCTATACTTTTAACATGTAAAACTTCATTTATTTTCGCCAAGGCTATCGAAACCCCTTAACACTGTTTCGGTGGGGTTCCAGAGTAAAAATGGTTAATAAATGTTTTTATTAATTCTACATGATAAAGAAGGTTAAATAAATAATATTAAAATAGGAGAAGTCAAGTACGTACACTGAATTTTTTTTTTCAAACTGACTTCCCCCGAGCTAAAATAATTAATTATTCTTACCTTTAACTAAATCATTGTAAAAAAATTATTAATAATTTTTACTTTGGAGCTCCATTTTGAAATAATTACCATTTAAGGAGGTATTAGCGATACTTAGTAGACAAATGAAATACTATTTGGCTTATTTATAAATAAGGCGGAAAAATATGACTTTTAAGACCATTTGTAAGAACTTTTTATTAAATTCAATAAAATTTGAAAACTGTAGGAAACAATTTAAGCTTACGAGCTTTTTGCATTAATTATTAACCACCATAAATAACGATAGAACATTAGCCAAATTGCTATATATAGTAAAAAATCAAAAATTAATAGATCTTCCCTTTATTATACAAATATTTATATTACTAAGTACACTGTATCAATCATTCTTAATACCAACATTAAGAATAAATTTAGTTGATGATATCTACATTTAAAAAGCTTCATTAATACAATACTTATTTATTGAAAATAATTAAACTTCAGTTCAATGTTATTTAAAAATTTAAATTTTATTAAATTAAATCAACAAAATTTTTTATTAAATTACAAAAAAATATCGTTGGAAATATCAAAACGAAAATTTTGTCATGAAAAAAATTTTAGTTTCAGTGTAAAAATTACATCCGTCATTATATTACTCTCTAATTGCAGTAAATAGCACATTTAAAAAATTGTAAGGAAAGTACATAACTTAATTTGACATGGCAAATATTCGCAACAATCAGTGGAAAAATAAGATAATTATTACGGTACGGTAAAGTCCTACGACGTATTGTTATCGCATATTGTATAAATTTGTTATACACATTTTTATATTACTAAATACACTATATCAATTATTCTTAATACCGACAATAAGAATAAATTTAGCTGATAATATTTACATTAAAAAAATTCATTAATAGAATACTTATTCGTTTAAAATAATTAACCTTCAGTTAAATCAACAAAATTTTTTATTAAATTAAAAAAATATATCGTTGGAAATATCAAAACGAAAATTTTATCATCAAAAAAATTTTAGTTTCATTGCAAAAATTAAGTCATTTTATTACTCTCTAATTGCAGTAAATAGCACATTTAAAAAAAATTGTAAGGAAAGTATTTAATTTGACTTGGCAAATATTCGCAGCAACAGGAGAAAAATAAGATAATAATTACGGTATGGTAAAGTCTTACGACGTATTCTTATCGCATCGTATAAATAATAGAATAAATTTCAAGTACGTATACTAGTGGCATAAAAAAATGATAACTCGTAAAACGAGTCAACGAATCATTCATACGAGTGCGGAATTCCCCGTGAATTTGTCCCCTTGCGGGAAACTCGACTCGGAAGCCAAGAACCCCCGCGATGATTCACAAATGGACCTGATATCATGTTGACATTTATTTTTTTTTGTTTACCTTTGGGATTCACTGTTTATTTTTTAACGTTAAAAAGAGTGAGGAACACTCCTATAGATTTTCCTAGATTTTTCCTAGATTTTTCAAGATAGAGAAAATATTTTCTATCGCGCGTTTCCGAGATTTGCTTGTATTTTAGAAGCGAGATTCTGTTTTTTTTATTATTATTTTAACAAAGAAAAGAATCGAAATGGAACGTGGCGAGGCATAAACCGCATTTACAGTGGCGCAATTGTTTCTGGCGTAAGAGTTTCGTACTGTTTCTCACTGAAGCAGGTGAAATCCCAGTCTCCTGCCTCTTTCTCTACTTTACAACATTCTGACGAGAAAAATAACCCCGCAACATTGAGAATTGACTTTTCGTATTCGGAGAAATCAACGGCCGAAGACTCGAACTTTATATACAAATTTTATCTTTTTTTCCTTTCTAGGACTTTATCGTTTCGTTATTAGAGGAAAAAAATATTTTTAATGATCGATTAATACCTCACAATCTATTATAAACATTTAACGATTTTATGATTTTTACTTCTGACATTTGTCGAGTCGTTAAAATCGGTAAAGGTGTGGCATTGTTTCTCCAGGCATATATTGCTTGTTTTTTCCAACATTTTAAATAGCCATCAGATTTTTTTATGGTGTCAAAATATTGTTATAGACAATAAAAAACGTTACCCGAATTCTTTCCAGATTGGAACTTGTTCATTCTGAAGAATGAACAAGAATGAACTGTAGCTAAATAATAACAAAGTGCAGAGTATAGTTATATATCGATTAGAAAAACAAGAATATTTCTGTCCAAATAGTGTCAAATGAGAAAATGAGCCATATGAGGAATTAATTGTTACATCGAAGATGATACATATCCAGATCGAACTCTCAAATAATATAAATTATCTCAAGTGTTCATGAAAATGTGAGATTAAATGCATAAAAAATATTATATAGTCGACGATCATAATTTAAAACTATTTATAGTTATTTTGAATTTTTCAAAATTTATCGTTTTTAGCCAAAAATGAAATAACTTTCCGAAAATCGAAAATCGCAAATTTTTTTTAAAAATAGGAAGATGGAGCTTCTACATCCCCTTTCAAGTTTTTCATAGTTAAAATTAAAAATTAAAAAAATTTCCTGAAATTGTGTGCCTGATTCGCGATGGTCGGAAAAAGGCCTAAAAATGGTCACAAACCAAAGTCCATACCGGGTCGAAAAAAAATCAAAAGAAAAATTTTAATAGAGAAAATTGAAGCCTGATCTATCCTTTTTAAAACGCCGCTTCGGAAATTCGAATATCTTTTTTTTTGGCAAAGTTATCCAACTTTAAGTGCAGCAGGAAATATCGACTGGTATATCCAAACTTTTGAGGGGTCGTGTATTTCATGGTAAATATTCATTCAATCCCAAAATTCATCAATTTACTCTCATTTAAAAAGACATTAAAAAATATCTCGCTTAACCGACACATATCGATGGTATCTCCTCAATGGAATTTGTATTCGTTATCCTCGTTTATGAATAAAATTTTATTTTAATTTAACAAGAAAAAAATGTATCGATACAATGCTTTGTGTATTTTATATGAATATAATATATGCTCGGTATTAATTTCCTGTTCGACGACATCAGTGTTTCAGGGCCACGAAAATGCTGCGAATTGTCGTGGGAATGACAACAGGAAATTTCCCAATGTAATCGGAGCTCATATTACTAATAGTAATAGTGGCAGTGAAAAAAGATCACAGAAATACGTCATTTGTCTGAGACCCCACTTCTTCGAACCGATTGAATGATTGATCTCTTTATGAATGGCGGCGAACAAGGGATTCTTGATTATTCCCATTTTTTTTCGACGATTGCACGATTGCATTGACCAGGAGAAAGGATACTGCAATAGTAACACTTTTCAAGGCTTTTTCTCACTTTTTAATCAGCTCGATGAAAATATTACCAAACTTTCGATTTAATGGACAGCTCGGATCAAGATTTATATTTTAAATTAATATTGTACGCACTTTCTGCATAGACGTTTATAAGAATAATTCATGAATGCGGTCGACCTTAGTCTCTGCGCTTCAGTCAAATCATTATGCACAAACATCAAGTACAATCGAATAATTATTATCAGGATATCATTTAAGGATAAACATCATTAAGTTTTTTTTTTGTTTTTTTTTCTAATTTTATAATAGATATAATGTACGCATTGAAAAAATAAATTGGTTTTACCATAATTAAGTTTTACTAACTTACGATGCATGGAATTATTATAAGGTAATAATTGTATGTAGTTTTATCGTTTATTTAATGTTGGAAATTTGCATAATCCTTCTTTGATATGATTGGCATTTGTGCACAGATGGTGAAGCTTTTTGAAATTTACTAAAATCTCTATTGTACTTTAAAAAATTTCCTTCAGTTTTTTTAAAAATTTGTAAGATTTTTTTTCATGATTTTTATACGTGCGTAGCAAGTACAGGTCACTTTCGATGATCTTGAATTTTAAATATGTTATTGTTCTCCAATCAATTTTCAACAACTTTTCTGCATAAACTTAAGCTCAAAAACCACAAATTAAGATAAAAATTTTTTATTTGATTGTAATTATAGAATGATACAAAATTTACAGAAGTTTCAAAAAGTCATAATCACGAAGTTGCAATTTTTACACTTCTTTTCTAGATTACTAGATAATACATTTTTTTCAAATTTTTTTTACTGCAAAATTAATTTTAAAAAATTACCGTGTAATTTAAAGAAATTTCGATACATGAAAATCGCGAAGTTTTAATTTTTAACATTTAATTTCTAGATTCCCAGATGATAAAATTTTTTCAAATATTTTTCTACTAATTTAAAACAATATCGAAGAAAATTAGCAATATATAAAAAAAATTATCTTTCAAAAAAATAGAGTATCACAACATGAATAAATATTCAAAAAAGCAAGAGCATTGATAAAAAATGATTAAAAAATTATATTTGTTTAACAAAAATTCATCGAAAAGAAGTATAAATTGTTGAATTAATTCAATGGACGACCGTTTCGTAAATTTCGAACGTTTCATCGAAACGACGAAGAACTGGTATTAGTGGAGACACATTTTCGAATGCTCGACTTCGATCTTATAATTACGAGAAAAAAAAAAGAATTACACGCCGGCTGAGTGGTCTCGGGATTTTTCGTACGTAAAAACAAGGAAAGCGAATGATCTGGCAGCGGGCGAGCAGAGAAGGGACAACCGACGAACAAAACCCAGGGTTCTCCAAGCGGGTTCGCATATAAAAGCTCGGCGCTCGTCAACGGGAGAAGGCACTCTCGAGTGGCGGCCGCTTCACATTTCACCTCGACGATAGAGTCACAGAATCGAAATCAAGCTACTTTGTGGTCAATAATGAAAAACGGAAGCACTGTTCAACAGAAATAACGAAAAAAAAGTAAAATTCGAGGACAAGCAGTCAAAAAACGAAAGGTTAAGAGAAAATCGATCGTCGATCGATTGAGTAACTATCGGGGACGATAGTTTTGAAATTGAAAAAAAAATTACTTCTTTTTTTGATAAAACAAAAATTAAAAATCGATTATTGTCCACACAACGCGAGCTCGATCGTGAGATATCGTCGCAAAGGTGAAAAGTTCGATTTCGTGAGTGAAGTGTCGAAAAGTCAGCGGTGTTTTACATTCGATGAATTTTTATGCAAGGCGTCGAGTGTCGTGAAAGTATTTTCTCATTGAAAATTGGTCGAGAGCCGAGGCACGAGGAAAAACTTCGCTGACCCAGAGCCGCGAGAGTGTTGTGATCGATCGGATAAAGATTATTTATCTTTTTTTATCCTTTGTACCGTTGGGAATATTGCTGAAAGGATTTCTGTACGATATAAAGAAGAGATCGTAAAATGTGAGTGTTCACGTTTATAATCGCACCTTTCGCAACTATGATGGATTTTTTTTTTGAATGCAGAAAGCATGGTGCTAACAAATACGTATATTTAACTCGCGCATTTTTTATTAGCCACTCTGACGAAAGACTTAAAAATATGTATATATAGGGGAAGGGGGGAGGGGCAAAATGGGCCCATTAAGAAAAAAATGCTTGAAATCTCAGTTTTTTTTCATTCGTTTCACTTTTTTTACTCCCTTGTCAAATATTTGGTGTTAATTTGCTGTGTCGACTATAAATAAAAAATTGAAAAATTTGGGTCAAAATGTCCCCCTCTCAAAATAAATTTTATACTGTGAGTTTTTTTACTCGTATCATATTTTTGAGTTTTTTTGCTATGTATTTAGTATACAAAATGCACTAACAGTTAATGATAAAAATTTGGAGCAAAATGAACCTTTTAGAAACTTGAATCAAATTTTCTTGTTATTTTTCCGTACAATACCATTTTTACTTGACAAAAATTTTAAAAGCCCATTCTGCTCGAAAAATATATTTGTAGGTTTTTAAAAATCTAGCGAGCCAATTTCATCCCCAAACAATTTGCGCATTAAAAATGTTAGGGGCTCATTTTGCCCCCAAATATTTTTAGGTTTTGAAAATTTCAGGTGGTCCATTTTGCCCCCTCTGCTCCTATTTAGGCGACTCGGTACGAAATCTTAGTTGGCGAAGCATGACCGTCACTCTCGTCCTGGGTTTACGAGCAACTTTCATATCGACGCTCGAAAAATGAACCACGCTTGTAAATTTCATCTGGACGTTTGGAAATAAATCACACATTTTTTTCCTCATTCTCTTCGCATTTGTATACTTCTTGCTTGGATACCGAGCCAAAAAACAGGTTTTTTTCCAAGCGAGTCATTAGGAATGAATGAACGCGATCGGATGGGAAATTCCCAGTTGCTCGGAGGTTCAACGAACCAGCATAATGTTCTTAACGTAGTTTTAACACTACAGTCAAATCAAAAATTTGTTTCTTTATTTATCTCTGTATCATATGATTTTTGAGCTTAAATTAATTAAGACAAGTTGTTGCAAATCGATTCAAGAACAACATACTCAAAATTCAAGCTCATCCAAGGTGACCCATGATCGTTATATACCTATGAAAATCATGAATAATGAAGTAATGAGATTTTTATAAAAAATTGAGGAAAATTTCTTTAAAGTAGCATAAAAAATTGTGCAAAATTTCAACAAACTTCACCGTCCAGATGTCAAGATATTTAGGGTTAAAAATTGCGATATTTAACACGTGCTCTTATGGGAGAGCTCTGAAAATCATGATATTATCAACGAATATCTCGATATCTAGATGGTGAAACCTTTTTAAATTTTATACACGTATGGACAGTACGTTAACCTTACTCTTCACTTCTCTACTCTTGACATTATTTTTTCGTATTTCATCTTGAATGTGGCTGCTATAAGAAAAATGGACTATTTTGGAATAAATTTACTCAAAAAAAAACTCTTCTGCAGTTTTAAAAAGCCAAATTTAGCTTAAAATATGGTCTTGAGCAGATAAGTGAAGTACTGCCATGCTTGGCAGTATGTTTAACTCTACTCTTGACATTTTTTTGTCGTATTTCATCTTGAATGTGGCTGCTATAAAAAAAATTGACTATTTTGGAACAAATTTACTGAAAAAAAACTCTTCTGCAGTTTTAAAAAGCCAAATTTAGCTTAAAATATGGTCTTGAGCAGATAAGTGAAGTACTGCTATGCTTGGCAGTACGTTAACTCTACTCTTGACATTTTTTTTCGTATTTTATCTTGAATGTGGCTGCTACAAAAAAAATGGACTATTTTGGAATAAATTTACTCAAAAAACTCTTCTGCAGTTTTAAAAAGCCAAATTTAGCTTAAAATATGGTCTTGAGCAGATAAGTGAAGTACTGCCATGCTTGGCAGTACGTTAACTCTACTCTTGAAATTTTTTTCGTATTTTATCTTGAATGTGGCTGCTACAAAAAAAATGGACTATTTTGGAATAAATTTACTCAAAAAAACTCTTCTGCAGTTTTAAAAAGCCAAATTTAGCTTAAAATATGGTATTGAGTAGAGAAGTGAAGAGTACAATTAACGTACTACCCACGTATGTAAATCATAAAGAAATTTTGCACAAATTTCCAACGAAATTCCATTAAAATGTTTTTTTTTGTGTTAGAACAACTTTAATCAAAGATCCCGCCTGTAGCAAACACGTTTATCTGGCTCGGTAAACGCTCGCGACTTTCCTAGCGATACTTATCGCGTATTAAAATGACTAATTGCTAATTATGCCGCAACGCAGACGGTACGCGAAACTTTTCCCGCTAGACGCTCTTTCCGCCGGCAGGCCAAGTTTTGCGTCACCGACGATTGCTAAACGCGAAAGATCGCGTATCGCGCGAGAAAATGTTGAAAAGTTCATCACACTCCGGCGTCTCGTCGTTGCGCTGGAAACGACGCAATTGTTCCGAGATTTATCGATAAATTCAACGCAATTGTCCCGAGATTTACCGATAAATTCGACGCAATTGTCCCGAGATTTACCGACATATAAATTCCACGCAATTGTCCCGAGATTTGTCGACAAATTCGACGCAAAAGCCTCGAAATTGAATTCTCGCTGGAACGTTAATTAGCATAAGACCCTGGGGCTGTCCGGGTGATGACATCGAGATCCGGAACCAGGCAAGATACCGGTTTTTCAGGAATCCATGCCCCCGGGGATTTCCGTCTCGCGCGACGTACAAAATTTTCGTGCATCTGGATCAAGTGTGGTATCGTCATTGCCTTTTTTTTTCTTTTTGCCTTTTAGATGGGCTCGCTTCAGCAGCAATCTGTTCTCAAGGGCGAGAGGGTCGCCTGGAGCACCCAGGAGGCTCTGGTCCACCAGATCTTTCGGAAGTCCGCTTTTGCCAATTCTGACAAGACGGCGATCATCGCGGAGGCTGATGATGGCAAGGAAAACTCCATAACGTATTCGGAGGTTGACAGCTCGAGCAACAGGATCGCGAGAGTCCTGCGAAAATTTTACAAGCCGCGCCAGAACTTGGATCCAACGGTGGCGGTCCACATGAGACCCTCCCTGAGCCTACCGGTCACCCTTCTCTCGATAATGAAGTCCGGCATGGCCTATTTGCCTCTCGACGCTGAATTTCCGTCGTCGAGGATAAAGCACATTCTGCAAGAATCCGAACCGCTCGTCGTCATCGTCGATGGCAATGGTAATAACAACAAGCTCTCTCTCTCTCTATCTCTCTCTTTCTCTCTCTTTTTCTCTTTCAAGTCCCGTTTCTCGCTACTTTCAGTCGTTTAGCGTACATGAAACTGTAGTATAGCGTGTAGAACTACGCGCGATAGAAGTGAAACTTCCTAATAGTGTCTGTTGACTCTGGAGAGATTTATTGTTGAGATCATTCGCGCTTTGCTCATTTTATTTGGTACTTCCAACATTTTTTTACGAATATTTGATTAATTTTTTTTTATAATAATCTATGATTATTTCCTCGATTGATTAATTTGACAAAATATAGTATACTATAGTATATACATACTATATATAGTATACTATATACTATATAGTATACTATACTATATATAGTATACTATATATCGTATATAGTATATAGTATACTATAGGGTGACATCTAAAACGAACTTTCACCAAGTTTTAGCTCATTATTTTGATGGGAACAACTCCCGCATCGCAATTTTCAATTTTTCGTCAGTCTCTTACAGAAATCCTCGTATCTTGGTGAATATTGAACTTAGAGGCATCCATAATTTACATTTTCGTATAGGAAATTGAACGTTCTACAAAAAAGTTATCTTGTTAATTTTTCGTTAATCTCACCATTTCCAAGATATTTGAGCTCAAAGTTTGGTAAATTTTGAAAAAAATTTTTTTTCATCATATCACTTTATAACTCATTGAAAATTAAATATAATTAAGTGCGCAATATATGTATAGTTTAGTAGGAAATTGAACGCTCTATAAAAAAGTTATTCTGTAAAATTTTCGTTAATCTCACCATACCGCGTATATATATATGTAAAATAAATGTTAGATTTTGTTAAATTTTACTTTACATTTTAGGTGAATATTATATGCATAAAATTCGATACTAAAAGTTGACTCAATAATTATATTTTTCACATAGTTGTACAGTAGAACGTGTGAATGGTAAACCAGCCGTGTTCATATGTCCACTCGTGTAAGAAGTCGGCGTTGGCCACGTTTAGTCAAAATTTATTAAAATAATAGCACTTATCGCTAAATACGCTCATGAAAAGCGAAAAAAGCGTAATATAGGATGAAATTATTGTGGGATAGAGGTTAAATTCGCTCTTTATCAACCAGCATGACTAAAATCAGCTGGTAAATAATAACCAACTTACTTTGGTCGCGCGATGAGAAAAA